>CM076582.1:249549770-249725639 GCA_034641835.2 Pinus albicaulis
CAAGAATTTCATAGGGGGGCTAACACCAACCACCAACTATGCCCTATTCCTACTAGAACGATATTTACTACTGAAGATTAAGGCTTTCAGGGTAGGGAAGCCCACAACTTTGAAAACTATAGAGGAATTTGTTCTTTGCTGCAATGATCAAGATGAATAGGTCCAATGCCTTTTAGGTTAACTTTACATGCATAAATTATTTCTAGAGGAGGACAGGGACAACAATCCTAGTCCTTTTATAGGATATATTCAATTCTAGGCCTTCCTCTCTTTTGTTAAGAACCAGATTAGGTGGGCCAAAGCCTATAACATTTTCTAGAAGAGAGAACACGACCTAGACCTGTGGGTTAGAGGGGAGCCTACTAAACCTTTGCAGCTGTTCATCCAACACAAGAATTTCATGTGAAGAATGGGGGTCAGGACTAAGCTGGGACCCATCCATAGAGACATTATACATCATGGGCGGGACTATTTCGATGAAATTCAGGAAGTAGCCCTGGCAGCAGTTAAACAAAGGTGGATGACCTCCATAAACAATGTGAAAAATAGGGAGCCACTTGGCTACAGAAACTTCAAAGTAGCCACCTCCAGATTCCTTTTTATATATCAATCTAGTCTTCAACATGGGTCTTGCATGGATAGGGTGCAGGTATAGATGCCCTCTCATTTGGTACCCCACTAAGGGTTGTGATCATGACAACGAACTGCCAGAAGGGCACACAAACACTACCTTTGCAAGAATTAGATAGAAATAGGGTTTCAAAGCATACAAGGAAGAAGTCTACCCTGCCTATTCTCTGACCCAATTACACCTCAATCATTTTTTTGCACGAGGACCTACAAATAGGTAAGCGGGGGAGTATGTTGGGCCGGAATTAAGGTACATTTTCACCCTACCTTTACTTCGAATTATCATAAAATTTTAGGAAATTTTCCTCATATTAACAGTAAAGGAAAGGAGGATTAATACAAAATTAGGACAAATGTACTAACAGCAAAAAGAATGTTTAAAATACAAGGATTTGACGTATTTCATCTTTATTCATAGGAAAACAAGGCAGCTGAATTGACGATGACCAAAAGACAGTTGTCAGGCAAAGGAGACGAAATCATAATGACCCCCAGGTACCAGCGGAAAGCGGAAAGATAGATCCACATATGAAGAACTCAAATGATAGCCATGAGAAGCGGGTTGTCGTTTGGAAAAGACCATTCCACTGAGCGAAATTTCCTTGAAAAAGGCCAAGGATGGATGAGAAAAAGGAGTTGAAGAGGAATTCTCTTCTATAATAGATGTATCATGACAGAACTGTCTAGTTGTATTCATGTCTTAACCTTTTTAATAAAGAATTCTGGTATTTTGAATAGTCATTTCCTGAGTTTTCCATCACGTTAGAATTCTGGTGGTTTGGGCCCAGCTCACCTCTGTACTATATGTGAATTACGAAATTTATGTTCAGTTGTCTGATGCATTCTATGAGATATCTTTCCGCTTGTTAACTTCTACGCTTATGATGCTACAATTTCATATGCCACTATGATATTTTATTTCTCAAGTTTTCTAGTTTGCAGTAATTGTTTCATAACTATTAAACAAATTCATCTTTTTTCTCAATTCCTTTACATCTGTTTGTGAGCTTTAGCATGATTTCTATTCAATGATTTATATCACTAAGAATTAGATCTTTCCACCAGTACTATATGACTTCTTGTTGTGCTTAATGTAGAAGAATGCTAGCTAGTTAGTTTGCAAGAGAATTCCATTGCAAAATTAAATAGCAATTGTTGTTCAATTCGTTGTGTTTGTTGTTCCATTCAGTAGATTTTTTGTTCAATCATAGGTTATTCTCATTGAACTTATTTAGACAGAATAGTCAACAACATTTTACAATTCCAATTCCTTTTGATTTGATTGAACTTCAAGAATTAGTTAATCTTCTTGATGGTAATATAGAGTAGCTATTTCCGATGTCACTCGCATATACTGTGTTTTCACTCTTGAAATTAGAAGACTTACCCTAGGTTGAAAATTGAATGAGAAACATAGAGGTTTCCTATAATAGTCACCCTAATGAACCAACAGATTTCATAGACAAAGAAAACAGATAACTGTCAGACATGCATGAAATAGCAAATAAAATTATCAAATTATTGAATTCGAAGAACAGGTTTGAATTGGAATCATTAGCGGTGGAGGAGAGAAAACCAACCATCCTAGAAGTCAAGAAGGTACTCAAAAAAAAAATTTTGGTCACACAGTTAGAAGAAAAGTGTCATCGGTTACAAATTGGTGTTAGTAGATTCTTCAGCGGAATTAAACCATTGACCAAAAGAGGGTTGCCATCGCTTTTTGTGATAAATGATAAGCTCATGCACAAGAAAGATTACGTAAAGAAGCTGAAGGAGATTGCTAAACACACAACTAAGTTTGCTAGAATAAAAGGATCAATGAGTGAAAGAGCCTTCCTAGAGGCTATGGATAATGATTTATACATACAACATGAAATCAAGCATATTTTTCAATTAATTAAGGCCAACTTTCATGAAGTTCACAGAGACAGATGAGATTTATAGGAATCTAATCAAGATCAAGATCTTGAATGAACAACAATGGGAGAAATTGTGTGATTACCAAGAAGGGTGATAGCTCAGCGCATCAACAGAATAGCCAACTCAGCAAATCAATTAATTCTACAAATCAGTGTATCAGCTCAGCATGTCAGCATCATATTATCTAAATATTCCATCATAGCAATAGATTAAAGCCCATAGTAATGACCTTCTAGAGATTAGGGCCACATGTCACAGCTATTCTATCATGTCCACTTTGTGGTCACGTTTGTCAATTTTCATTCATTATTGTAATTAATAAACAGTTTCCCATGTAGATATGGAAATCACTGTAGGAGTAGTTAAATACTGCATTTATTTTCAGTATGAAGGGTTGGACCCTAGATTGTAAGATTTTCTATTGGAGCACTGTAATTTTGGAGTTGGACCATCAATAATAAAAGACCATTTTTCAATATTCTTGAGCTATGTTTATCTCGTGATGTCTTTTCTTTACTGTTTAATGTTTTCCACTCTTATTTCTTTCAGTGTATCATTTAATTCTAATTGTAAAACAGAAATCTGCAGATTGATATTTTCTGCATAGAGAACCTTAATTCTAGTTGTGTTTACAATATAAGTGTTTTCTTCTGAAGCCTGGTTAAAAAATACCTAATTCCTTTTTTACAACTATTGAATTCACTCTTTCTTTCATCTCATAATTCATAATGTTTTAAAGATCCAGTAATTGTAGTTAGCTTTCCTTTTTAAATTCTCTAGAAAAATTGATGCAACAAACCAGCCTGTTATGACTCCATAGCCCAATGGAAATAGTTTAAGAAAATCTCCTAATCCAACCAAACTATCAGTCAAAAGAAAACCTTCACAATCAGTTTAACTAGCCTAATATCAGAAATCATTAAAAACAAAGCTAAATCTTAAAGAGAGATCCATCTTTAAGTCTAGGAGGGTTGGATCCTAGGCTCCAAAGTGGTTTTGATGTTCTCATTTTATAATTATTCTTGCCAATATTGAAATTATAGAACGATAACACCTTCTCTGGATGGTTATGCTTGAGTGGTTGTCTCCACTATCTGCTCCTCAATTTTTGGTTGCTCCACAACTTCCTAATGTTCCTCCTTTGGAGCTAAAATATCCTCCTCTGGTGCGATCTGAAGCTCCCTCTCAAGAGAGAACCACATTATGTTCTCCTCATCAATTTTTAAATCCCTTTGAACTACTATCATTTTGAGGGATGGAAAGTACACATTTTAGTTATGAGGAGTTTCTTTGTAACCCATAAATACCCCAAATTTTGTTGTCGACTCTAGCTTCTTCCTTGATTTTTTGGAGACATGCAAGTAGAAAAAGGCTCCAAAAATCCTGAAGTATGACATAACTGGATTTCTCCCTCAGAAATCCTCCTCTGGTGTAATCATTCCCATCATCAAATTAGGACTCTATTTCTGCTAATATATTGTTGTGTTTCATGCCTCTACCCACAAGTGCATAGGTAGGCCTTGGGTCATGCAACATTGCCCTCGATGCTCCCACAATGCTATGGTTATTTCTCTTAGCCAGCCCATTATACTATGGGTTGTGGGGTGTTGTCAAATCTCATTGAATGTATTATTTTGCGCAAAAAAAATTAAATTCATTCAACATGTACTCAACTCCATTATCGCTCCTGAGAGCCTTCACCTTCTTGTCGATTTATTTCTCAACTAGTGCCTTCAATTATACAAACTTGGAGAATGTCTCATCCTTTTTTCGAATGAATAATATCAAGCGCTTTTGTGAGAATTCATCAATAAAATGACAAAATATTTGTGTCTAGTAGTGGAGGTTGTCGAGAAAGGTCCACATACATTAGAGTGAATCCTTTCTAGGACTACATGTGTTTTGTTGTCCCTATCAGATTTTGTGTACTGCCCCAAAGTAAATCCTTTTCATACATACTCCTGCTCAAGTGCTCCTTTGGGGAGGCCTATGGTTATATGTTGCATGATCTCTAGGGTTTCATGATGAAAATGGCCAAGTATTTTGTGCCAAATTTCACTGACATCATGTATCTGCACCTTCTATACCTTTGTTCTCAATGCAGCATAATCTTCCACATATAGCTTATATAGTTTCTTCACACAAACCATGATCTTCTTCACATGTCTCATGGATGTGCATCTAGGAATGCCTTTCCATTTTTTAATATCACATAATCACCACAGTCTTTAAAGTTTGCAATAGAGATGATATTTTTCTTTAGGCCCGGAATGAACATGACATCCTTGAGCCTAAGGGGGCAGCTTGACTCCCTATGAAAGGTGATTGTACAAACCCTGGTCATGTTATACCTTCCATTGTCCCCTATATTTATGTGCATCTACAAATATTTCTCTTCCAGGTCACTGAACAAATATCTACACCCTGTCATGTGAAACAATGCACCTGATTCCAAGTACCACACGCTCTCCATCATTGTGTTTTCCATGCATGAAATGAGGATAAATTGAAGCTCAAACTGTGATTCCAAAGCTTCACCTACTGCTCCTCCTAAGGTCTTCTTTCTTTCATTTTTTTTGGAAACTTCATGGCATAGTGCCTAGATTCATGACAATAGAAGCATTTAATTTTCAACAAATATTTCTTCTTTCCCACTTGACTAGATTTTGGTTTGGATTTAAATTTCTTCCCTTTTCCCTTCTTTGCCTTTCCATCCAATGCAATTTTTTCTTCATCCTCTCCCTTGTATGAAGTCCCATGTTTGATATTCCACCTTATTTCCTCTTGTACCAAATCGGACCATAAGTGCTCCCAATTCAGTATTTTCTCCCTCCCATTCACCGAATCTTGATCGTTATGACAACTCTTGGGAAATCCCAGAAGTGCTAGGCTTACCAAGTCTTCTTCAGGAACATTAACACCGAACCCTCCAAGTTCATCACAACACTATGTGAACCTCCTCAGATACTGTGGAATAGTATCATTCTTCTTAATCTTGATACTTCAAAGTTTACCCTTGAGTTCCAATTTCCTGTGGTAACTATTATTCTCGAACAATTCCACATTGTGAATGAAGTTTTTTTCCGTGGATATTTGAGAAAATGTGATACTATACTCCCCCCAAGATTACCCTCCTCACCTTGGCTACAACTTTCTTCCTCTAAGCATGGTTCTAGGCATCATATTCTGGTGGTTGTGCAACATTTTCCTTGATGTATTCTAGTAATCCATTTTCCTCCATGTGATCCTTCCATGCAAAAAAATTTGAGGTGCCTGCCAAGGCATACTCTAGCCTTAGTCCACTGAAGGCCATCTTCTCATTTCTGAAGAAATCTTGTTGCACTGATCTCCAAATTTGAGCCTCCTGAGAAAAAAATTTGAAATTTATGTTCTAATGTGAATCATGTTCTAATACCATGCATAAATTATGTTTTATATTTTCAACTTCTCATGAATTTTTAATCAAAATCACAAGACACAAACCTACTATACTCCTCTGTGGAAAGTAATTCATAATCTAGAACAATAATTTCAAACATGCAATAATAAATAACACACACGCAACAAGTATTTTCCTTTGGGGAAAGAAATATGTGAAAAATTTAATTAATGCTTGCATTAATCAAATGAATAGATATGTACTACAATTAATTTTCTCAATTGAGCAGAACCTACAAGTGCGTAAACTATCTCTCTGCTCACTGAGAATATATAAACTAGACTTCGTTAATTGTTTCCTCTTCTTGAGCTCATATTTCCTTGCATTTTTCCTTAAGGAATTAGGCCCCTACTATTTAGGAATTCCTCCAAAATGGATTGTGAAATTCCTTAAGCTGATCATCTGACTGCATGCAACACCTGTACACTCAAGACTAGTCTACAACTGATGTTACACTACATTGGAATCTCCACCAAGAATTGGTATCTCGAATTATATGCATGCACTAGTTATTTTTGGTTGATTGATAAGTTAACTGGATCATAACTGAGTTTTATGGAAGTTCCATTGCAAAATTGACCCTCCACTAGTTCCTCCAATAGTTAGAACTAGTTTAACTAAAAACACCTTAGATAACTGACCTTGATTGCTACAAATTATCAATAACATGTGATTAACCAAACTCTAACTCCTCCAACTCAAATTTACTAAGTAAATTGGGTGACACAAGTCATGTCACACAAGTTAACATCATCCAATTTGTCTATTGATGTGGAAATTCGAATTTTCTCAATTTAATCAAGGAAAAATCATATTGATAATTTCTTGTTGCATTTTTCAACATTTTGTGGTATGAATGGATTCCTACAAGGAATGGCTTGGAATATTCCTAATGCAAGATGGTGGGTCATATGTTATGAATCAAAAAATATGAAAGAGCATGAGTGAAATTATGTCACCCATGATATATAATTATCAACAATAGTGCATGTGCTAAAAAAGTGGATTCATTACCTCCTTGGAAGAAGGTTTATCTTAATGTCAAATCATGGATGGTTAGCGTATTTGTTTGATCAACCCAAGCTTAATGAAAAATAGGAAATACATCTAGCCTTGATTAGTGAGTTTGATTTTGAAATAAAGTACATCAAGGAAAGGAAAATAAAGTAGATGATGCACTCAACAGAAGGCTATAGTTATCTTATGTCACAGATATAATTTATTATTAATTTAACATCCAATAGAATATTAAAGAAGGAATCAAGTAGGATGAACACTACCAGCAAGTGAAAGAATGCTTGTAGCAAGATCCAGGACTATTAAAGCTCAAAAATAGGTGGTATATACCTTGTATGGGGGACTCAAAGAAGCCCATCTTGGATGAATTCCATAAAATACCATATTCATGTCAGCCAAGTTATTAGAAAATGATAAAAAATATGAATAAGCTATATTATCAGCTATGTATGAAAAATAATGTAGTTGACTATATTGTTAAATGTTTGGAGTGTCAGTAGGTAAAAGTGGAATGTAGACATCCAGTGAGATTGGTACAACCAATCCTCAATCCTAAATGGAAGTGGGAGGTCATCTTGATGGAATTCATCATGAGACTTCCAAGGATATCCAAGTAGTGTGATGTCATCATGGTGGTAGTAGATAAGCTCAGAAAGGTAGCTCATTTTGTAGTAGTCAAGTCCACTCATCGAGAAAGTGACATTGCCTATATTTTTATAAAGGAAATAGTTAGATGACATGGTGCACCCAAGAACATTATTTCAAACGGAGATGCTAATTTCACCTCTAAGTTTTGGAAAGCATTGTTTACTAGTTTTCAGATAAAATTAGCTATCAACATAGCATTCCATCCTCATAAATATGGAAAAACCAAAATATTCAATACAATTTTGAAAGACATTATGAGAATTTATTTCATGCATCATCCTAAGAGGTGGGAAGAGTTTATACCACTGGTATTGTTTTCCTATCACAACAGATATAAATAATCATTGAAAATGAGTCATGTTGAGGCTCTATACGGTAGGAAATGAAACACACCCATCAGATCAAATGATCTAGTGAATAGGGTGCATATTGGGATTGATATGCTAAAGGAAATGGATTAGTAAATTATTGTATTGCGGTAGAATTTAAAAATACCTCAGGACAAGAAAAAGAGCTATGCATATCAGTAGAGAATGTATAAGGAGTTTCAAGTAGGGGAACACGTTTACCTCTACATTAGACCAAGGAAATGTTTATTAAAGATTGGATCTTGTTAAAAGTTGGCACTAAAATGTTGTGGACCATTTCAGATCTTAGAGAGAGTGGGTTTGGTGGCCTACAGATTGGCCTTGGAACCCATACTGAAGGAACACAATGTTTTCCATTATACTTACATAAAAACTATGTGCATGACACTAATCATGTTGTTGGTTGGTCTATGATATAGGTGGAATCTTTGGGAGAATTCCATCCAAATCCAGTGTGCATTTTGGATCATAGGTAGACCATGATCTATAATTGAGTAAGTGAGCATCTCAAGGTGTAGTGGAAGCACTTTTTACTAGATATATCCACTTGTGAAAAGTTTGGTTATATGAGAGTATCTTACCCCTTTTTTTTTATTAAGTTAATTTCAATGTAAAATATCGATGTGTATAAATATCATTGTAAGCTCTATGGTTGGGTATCGAATAGAGATGATGGTGTTACTCTAAGTGGGTGGGGTCTGTAATAGCCATTTTTGGTTACCCCTCTTGTAAATATTTTTATGTACAATTGTAAATAATTTTGAATATAAAATGACTAGACTAAGAGAGAGGACATAGTTACAAACTTCTGGGAGGATAATTTTCTTGGGAATTGATTGGGGAACTAGCCAAGCTCAAAATTGGAATTTAATTGGCCACCTATTTACCTAATGTATTAAAGTAAAATCTAGTACAAGCATTAAAATGTGTATGGGAAAGAGAATGATTCATTCCTACTCTCGTGATATGTGTTGGCCTTGGTCAGCACACAATAGAAAAAATGGCATATCAGAGTGCAATGGAGGGATGAGGAAAATCGATGAAGAAGAGGAGACAAGAGAAGAAATATTGCAAGGAGGACACTTAGGTAGAATAATTGGATGTGTGGTATCAGCAAGAATGATAAGAAAGGAACTAATACTTAGGTGGAGTGAGAGCACAACAAAAAGAAAGACTATGTAGCCACAGTGTTCATGAAGAACTGAAATAGCTCAATGGAATCTCAAGCTAAAGTTGTGGAATTAGGGAGGTAGAGGGAAGTGGACTCTATTCTCCTACTCAACAGGTGGAGACACTAGGTACTTTAGGACTTCTCTTGGTTTTTTCATGGGTGGTGACCCCGATGGTGGAATTTAGATTCTCGTGAAAGATATTAGGTGGAGGAATGGTGTGCTCTAGATTCCTACTAGATTTTCGCCGGAATATTATAAGCTCTTGATTCCTGTGATGTGAACTGGGTGGAGACACCATGAGATCTACATTCCTATTATTGATTATTGGGTGGATACAATTTATTCTATGGACTCTTGTTAGATTGCAGGTGGAGGCATTGTTTTCTATAGATTCCCAGAAGTGATTGTTTGGGTGGAGAAAAAAATTTCTCTAGACTCCTTCCAAATTGCAGGTGGACAGACTTTGTGATATGGATTCCCATGTGTTGTGAATGACTATTTTTAATTTCCCTTGAGCACTTTAATCCTCAGACTCTGAATTTGGATCAATGGCCGATAGCTACAAGAAACACTAAAAATGTAGTTACCCTATGGTTAGGAGGTGAGTTGAAGTCCCTCTCCTGGTTTCCATTCATTTATCTAATAATATAAGTTGCTTGTTGTTATCTTTGTGTATTTTTGTGCAATTGAATAATAAATACTTTTGTTATATAAAAATGATTGTATCATCACTGCTAATGGAGGAATGTATTATTCCAAGTTGTTTTGAATAAGATGGTTATATGGATGATTCTCATGGTTATGAGGGGATGAAGGCCTCATTGTGTGAGTTCTAGTATTATGTTGAATATTGAACTATTAACATGATCATATATGCATGTTTAATATGCCTAGTTAAAATGTCATATTGTATGGAATCCATAGTTTAACATAATATGTCTTGCGTTGATTTTGTGTTTAAGACTATTAAATTATGTGATTGATCATGTGCTTGGTATGTTTATTAGTAGACCTAATATGTTCTAGTATGGACCCAATGTGGGTTGTCAGAGTGTTGTTGTGTTGAAATTGTTGAGCATAATAGCCATGGGTTGGATTGATTCAATGCCTAAGTGGCAGGAAGGTTTACATCTCCATGGATGTATTATTATGAATGGATAGTTCTTGAATTTCATTATGTTAATGTTTGGAATGTATTCTTGCAGTTATGCATAATTTGGTTCCAAATTGACTCTAAGGAGAATCTTGGTTTCAACTCTGAATGATTAAAGGAAACTCATTAAATCGCTCTGAGTTAATAAGGTTGGAATAACCTTGTATTCGGTTATATCCAAACAAGTCTAGATGACTGGAAGAAATTTTAATTGGAGTGATGAATTGGAACCAGATGTGGATGGGTTGGATAAGGTTTAGGAATTTCATACATATTCAGGAGTTTGGATTCTGAGAGGGTTGCAGTAATGAAGTTGGGTTGGGGGGGGGGGCCAGGGGGAATTCAATTACAAGTCATATTTCCATGGAGATTCAAGGTGGGGCCCTATATTGGATAGGTAGCATGGATTTTGATGTTATTGTGGATAGTAACATTAATTTTCCACTACTCCATGCCATTTTGATTACTTTAGCTCAATTTACTCCAATTTTTTTTTTAAGTACCAATTAATTCTTCCAATTCAATTTAGTAATGGAAGATATAATATTAAATGAAATGACAAAAGGAGACAATCAAAACATCAACAAGAGACACTGATTTGGTCAAATACCAGGGAGGAAACCCACAAGGGGGAACCATTTGAAATTATTCTTCTATTATATTGTCATAAAATGTTTAGTAGAGAATACAATGAGCCCAAATCCAAGATTAAAATTCAAAAATTGACTTATCAACAAATCAACTATCCAATATCCAAATGGTAATGAAGAAAAGTCAAATATGTCCCACTGTCATAATCTGCAATTCTAGTCAATGGCTAATAACAGTCAAAATGCCCTAACCAATTCACAAAACTGCAGTCAAAGTGCTCCAATAAAAATTGGTCAAAGTTCAAAGAGTGTGGCCTCAAATGTTGGTCAACCAAATCCTAAAATAGTCCAAAAATATACAGTCAAACTTGGTCAAAGCAGAAAAAATTTTGCAGTCAAATCTACAATTATTCCTACTGTCAACCAAAGTAAACCTCATTCAAATGCCTTGGTTTTTGTGCCAAAAATTGCATCCTTCCAAAACATAAATTATCCCAAAATATCAAATCCAAAATCAGCTCCAAAATTCAAATTCAATGCTGGTCAACGCTAGTGAAAGTTGTAGAACATTTTAGATTTCGGCCACCTGTAATTTCGTCCTATTTCTCCTTTGTACATGTAATATAAACCCTGCAATTTTTAGATGTATTGAACCCAAGAAGATATGATGATATAATGTGATGATTGTGTTCAAATGAGGCTCCTTGAATTGTATTTATAGGCATTGGAGTGGGGAAATTTGTCCTTTAGGCCGACTTGATCATATGTGACATTGGAGGCTTTACTTCAAAAATGCACTTTCCCTTATCCAAATCCAGTGCTTCAAAGGTCAAATTTGTCCTCTTGGAAAGATGAATCTAGTCGAATGATTTGAATTTGTCACAAAGCTTCCAAATTAACAATCACTAGCATCTAGGGATAAATTCCATCTGCATCATGTGATCATCGCAAGCATCGTGTCATCAAAACATATCCCATATCTGCTCAAATTTATCTAGTAAATCATTATTAAATATAAATTATAAGAATCATAAGGTAGCTTTAGCTACCACCCTCTATACTGAGAAATAGGTGAGATACAACTTATCAAGGAAGGATCATAGCCATCCCATTATGCAATCAATGGGAGGGATACCACTTTTTATGTAAGAGGTAAGGATCACATTCGTCCTCTTACCTAGTAATATTCCCAACAATGACTGTCAAGATTCATTTGGTAGAACACCTACATCATAATCTCGGCTTGGGTGAGATTCCCAAATTACAAGAGTCATGTGGTAGAACACCTACATCATAATTTGAGCTTGGGTGAGATACCCAGCTTACCAAAGGTAAGGATCACACACCCCCAGGCTTCCTCAACCCATAATCCATATGGGGAGGGTAAATCCTATCAAGCCCAACTTGTGGGTATGATGCCAACTGGCGTATAGTCTGTTAGAACAAGATAATGGGAGATTCTTGACTTGTCAAAATGGAAACGGATCACGCACATCCTATTGGTGATAATAGGGGGGATACTTGACGTAATGAAATAATAGGTTTTATCACTTTGTAATTTCCCAACAATGTAAAGGAAACCAAAAGGTAACAAAAAAACCACTTTGGACTTGGTAGCTAGCCCTACCAAATCAGAGAGGGATCTCTCTATAATCTCACAACCAATGAAGTGAATATAGGGAAAAATAGATATTAGGCTAGATATTCAACTCACTAGGGTTTGATTTTTAGGGTTTGTTGGATCAGGCTCAAAGGTATAGGGAGCTAGGTCATGCTTTCAAATGATTAGTTGCAGGGATAATATGGGGCAAGGTAGGTATGGTCAGTGAAATGTTTTTGTTTTCATTGTGGCCGGGTATAGGGTTAAAGTAGAGAGGGATCAAAATGATCTTAAGACTATAATTTCATTTATCAGAAGAAATGAGACATAAACATGAAAATCTCATCAACACAAAGCATATAAACTATGAATTCTGCTTAAAAACTCATGAGATAATAACATGAAAACATGCTAATGGTAATTGTTAGGTCCCCGTAATTTTTCATATTGGTGAGAACAAATGAACAGGGGTAACATCAGACTAGTCTTTGGAGTCCTAGGATCTAGCCTTCCTAGACTCAGAGAGGGCTCTCTTTATTTTGTGCAAAGGATGTGAGCTTGTTTGCTTTTAGGGTTTGATTTTAGGCTATTTGTTAAGTTTAGGGTTTTCATGTTTGTTTGGGTTGGGTAGATGATCAAGTAGAATATATGAAGTGATATATTTTAAAGTCATTGGGCTATGGAGTCTACAAAAGGTTATGGAAAGTTCAAAAATGACTCAGGGTGCATCACAAGGAAAATCTAACATGGTCAAATGAATCTTCAAGGTTGGTGTGAGATGAAATGAACATTAAGTTTGTGAAACGTAGTGGGTGAAAAAGGGCAGTTAAGAATCCTTGAAAAAATAATTTTAAACAAGAAGGGTCTTTAACACTACTCAACATAAAGAAGTAATCATAAGATAGGGCAAACCAATACCTCTTTGATTAAACTCAAGAAAATAAGTATTTTAGATAAATAATCCTGTGAACTATAGAAGGCAAGAAACTTGTATAACTTCTAGTGATTTCACCTTAAAGATTAGAAAACATTTAAGATAGACATATAACATAGATCAAAGAAGAGGGAATTCCTAAACAAAATTTATCAGAGCTATAAATACCTCCAAGGCAACCTTTCAAGAATGGACAAAGGGCATGATCAAAACATAAACCTCTTTGACTAAACCTAATCAGTGATACTTTAAAGAAAGATCTTAAGAACAATTTTTAAGTAACATCAAACAAGCAAGGCTAACCATAAAACATATTTGATATCCACTGTATTGAATCACTCATTAAATAAACAAGCATAAGTGGGTCTACTGAGCAACTAAGGATTCTCTAAACTGACCTAGCAGAAGAAAACATAGAATCAGTGAAGGATAAATAGAACTAAGGTGCCTCTAAGCAACATTTCTTAGTCTAAAACTTTCATCCTACTGCAATAGAAGGATGAAAAAAATGATAATGCAAGAAAAAAATGAACTAAATAGGAGCACATTACCATTTAACAATGCTCAGGGATCCTACAAACAAGCCTTCTCCAATGTCAAACAATCCAAGCCATTCACAAAAATCAGAGCCAATTTGTCTTCAATCTCCAAGTCTATGTATCACTCTCAATAATTTCTAATCAATAACCAACCACTATAATGAGGCCTCAATGTTCTATTTAACAAGAAAGGAGGAAAAAAAACCCTAATTATGTCTTTAGAAACCCATTAGTTAATCATAAATGTCACTTTTGTCCTTTGAGACCTTGCAAGGCCCAAGGCACAAAATATCTAATGCAAAATATCTTCTCAACCATTTTTGGCAAAAAAAATGACATTTAGGCTCCCCAAAGCCTCCAAAATATTTCCTAGCATAATTTTTTGACTTTTTGACTTTCAAGGTGCAATACTGAGATTTAAGGATGCATTTCCAGGCCAAAGCGCAACGCTTGCACAGGAAAACTAAGTCATCTTACAGCCAATTTTTCAATACCTTGCCAATGTCAGAATCAACTCTGTGATGGCTCGTTGGAAAGCCTGTTGAGTCGAATTTCCAAAAATTCCATTGGTATTCTGATTGGGCACAACTAAATTTTTCAAAAAGTAAATCTTCCAAGGCTGCTCAAGGAGCAGTGCCAGCCCTGAAAACATGGAAGAAAGGTGAAAATTGGCATGTTTTTGGGCCTTTTGAGGGACCAAAAATGCTCCAACTGACCTAAAATTTGGTGAGCATGTTGTACTTGAGCTGAGGATTCCAAAAATGTAAATTTTTCCTCTTGCAGATTCTTGTAGGAAAAGCGTAGCGCCAAGGGTGCCGCGCTTTCGGCCCTTCAAATCATCAAATACCAAAAATTTCTAAAAAGTTCCCAAAATTTGCAAATATCTTCTTCATGGAGTTTGGGATGCCTGTAGAGAAGCATCAACTAAGATCTCAAGGTTTTCTTGGTTTTTTGTCTCCTTGAGTGTTTGAATTTTGGCAAGGGTTATTTTGAGCCTGGCCCTTGCATATTGATTTTTCAATGCATAGTGCCTGGCCATCTTTTTCTGTAGGCTAAGGTCCCTTTGTGTTTTCTTCAGCTGCTTGTGTTCATCCTTATAATACTTGATAATGTACCTTGACATGCCAAGGTTTCTTTGTAGGTCTATAATCTCTACATCCTTGCTTTGGAGCATTATGTTAGTGACCCTCTCCTCATCTTCATTTTCACTGTTAAGGTCAATGAATTGGCACTCTTGTTTAGTTTGATGCTTGCATTTATTATCTCCAATAGTGACCTTCTCCTTGCCTTTGTCAAGCTTCTTTGTTGATGTAGAAGGCATGGCCCCTTACCTTTTAGAGGTAGAAAACACATGCCTTTCTCCTCTTTGGTATGTCAATGGAAGAGGTTCAATTGTGCTCATTTTGGTGTCCTCATCATGGTTTCCATATTGACTGTCATTATCATTACCTTGGATGATTTCTTCATTTGTGTTCTCACTGTTAGAGGTGTGATGACTTTCATTGATTTCATCTTCTTCATTACCTTGACTGCTATTGTTATTTTTCTCCATGTCTTCCTCCTCATTACCTTGACTATTGTTGTTATTATCTCCAATATCTTCCTCCTCATTACCTTGATTGTTGTTGTTATTATCTCCAATATCAGCCTTACTATTTTTACTATCATTGTGACTCTTAGTTTCACTGCCACCATCATCATCCTCTTTCTCTCTGTCACTTCCTTCACCTGTATCCATACTGCCTTCTGCCTCTTTATATTCAACCTCTTCATTGCCCTTATCATCATTTGTGTTCTTACTGTTAAATGTGTCATCATTAGTTTCTTCATCAATGTTCGCCTCTTCACTATTTTTTGCATTTTCATTTTTCTCACTGACTTGTGGACTATTTCCAACATCATCATCATTTTCTTGGCTACTTTCTTCATCATTTGCCTCATCTTCATTGTAATCTACCTCCATGTCTTCTGCTTCATTGTTGACCTCTGCCTCTTCATCTTCTTCCTCTTTACTGTCCTCTTCTTCATCATTTCTTGATTTATCACTGCCCTCTCCTTCATTCTCATTTGATGGTTCATCTTCATTTCCCTCATTGTCTAATGCATGAGGAGAGGGTGAGGAAGGAGGATGGGATGATGAGGGAACATTTGGTTGAGGATGGGGTTGTGGGTTTGTGAACATTTCATGGGAAATGAACACCTCCCATGGAATACCTTTTTTCTCCAACTGATGTAACACAACCATCTTGATTAAAGAGTGATGAAACAAACTTTGCATTTGCTGGGAATAATTCCTCCTTTGTACAATGGATGACATCTTGTCAATACTCCTGTAGTGATAGTAGGGAAAATGCAACATCTTAACCCTAGTAAAGTGCATGAGCAATATTATGTGGTAGGAATAAATTCTAGAGTACCTTCCCTCACATGTAAAATATTTCATGATGACCCTCATCAAGGGTGCATATCTCTCCAGCAAATGTAAGAAAGGGAAAATAGATTTGCAGCCTTCTTTGTATCTGGTTTTAATAAATGGCTCATAGCAACTTATGTCTAAATTTTCTCTTTTGAACCACTTTTCACCAACATTAAGTATTCCAGTGGAAATATAAATGGTATCTGATGACAGCTGAAAGTTTACCACTACCAAATTTACCTATTTCTGATGTAGGTTGAGGATAAATAACCTAGTGAGCTCAGGGTGAATTTGTACTTGTTGGACCTTTTTAGAAAAATGAAAACACCCTACATTTTGGAAACATGTGACAATCATAGGAGAGGCATTAATCTCCATAGTGTCTTGGGGTTTAAGCCTATTAGCCTTCCCACCTCTATGTTTTTGTCTCCTAGGCACTTGGCCTTCTTCACCACTACCATTTCCTCCTTCTCCTAACATTTTTATTACTAATGTTTTGAAACAAACCCTAGCTCTGCTTGTGAAACTTGATATGAGAAGTGAATCGGAATGATGGTGAAGGGCAACCTTTTCAAGTGAATGAGAGGGATAAATGAAGGTGTGAGTGTATGACAGAGCCATTTAAGCTTTGCTGGTTGGTCAACTTCAAATCACTGCAAACACACTAATTAATACCCTACTTGACTAATATCTTCTTCTTTGTATATGATGGAGGTTTAAACAGGGTTTTTAGCAGGAATATCTAGGGTTTTCACTCCTTAGGGTTTGTTAAATTTCTTCTTAACATCAAACCATCAAAATTCACTGGAGGAAAAAGCATGACATCCACCTACCAGTTTTAGAAATTCTCTTGAAAACCCTTTGATGGCAGCTTGGAGGTAATTTTTGAGGTTTTTGGGAATTTGCAAGTGAAGGAGGAGGTTAAGGCAAAAGCCCAATGCCTGAACGCAGATTTGGGTTGCCCTGCCCAACACGTAGAGCCTACCAAAATGCCTCTGTATGGGCTTGTCAGGCTTCCTGGGTGAATGCGCGGCGTGTGTCTCTGAATGCACAACATAATGAAATTTTGCACAGGGAATTCCTCTGAACGCGCAGCGCCTGACCCTGAATGCGTAGTGCCAACCTGAATGTGTAGCGTTGGGTGGACCTGCTCAGTTTTGACCAAAAACTCACAGTTTTCTCTGTTGGATGCTCATATAACCTTTGAAAGTGCACAATGAGTTATGTGGAGAACAAAATGGTCCTTTATAGCCTAGGAAAATAAATCAAACATTGAGAACCTTGTTGGCTTGAGGGGTCCTGACCCAGGTTCGGTGTGCAGGGTTAGCCAAAAAACCCCTATACTACTGGACCTTTCGGCAGTGACCTACTTGCACAGGTTAGAGACTCACCCGAAGTAGTATGGGTGGGTGCTGGAACAGGGTTTCCAAACCCTGAGAAGGGAAGGGTAGGGTAAGCAGGCTGTGTTTATTCAGGTTATCAAGTCTCTGCGCAAGGTTAGATATGTATCCAATCACATCCACGTGCACTAGATCTATTATTATATGCTTCTTATATCCTCAATATAGTAATACAGAACCTGAACAGATTTAGATCTAGATCTACTTCAATACACAAAGTTTCGCAGCATAATAGAACCAGAACATAGTAGATCCAGTCATTCAAGATGCAGACCTTCACAGCGCAAAGAAAAAAGACGCATAACACAATAATTATCAGTAATCCATAAAATAGTACTCACAAATTCAGATCTAATAATCCAGCATATTCAACCTTTCATCACCCTTACAATTCCCTTCCCAACCTACGCACACAGCAGCAAGGTTCGCACACAGCTGGACTAGGATCTCTGCGCACACAGCCAGCAGGAGTCTGTTCCCCAAAAACCCCAACAGATCGCTTACACAACAGATCGTATCAATATCTCATCAAACCCTTGACTCCTACAATCTGAAATGCTTCTCTATTTATAACAATCTAGCTTTAACAATCCTATGGTTCGTAACCCATGGTTTTCGGACCCCGAGTTTACCCTTTAACCCCTATTACAATGCTTTCAGGGCTTTGACCCAACACAAAACCCCAGCACTATACTAAATATAACCAAAATAACCAAAATGGACCAGTTTCACAGCTTGTTTAGGAGACCCCATTCCAACAGTCCCCCAACACAATCTTGTGACTCGTCCCGAGTCACGGTACTGCTGCGACCTCAGGATTCATAGCCTGGTAGGGTTTGAGGCGACCTCCATTGACAAAAATAGGGAGGGGGTCACCACGTAGTGTAGCTAACTGGACCACTCTGCCATTTGTAACCTGTTGAATTATGTAGGGACCAAGCCAATGCTGCCGGAATTTTCCAGGATGTTTTGCAAATTGGCTGTTGTACAATAAGACAAGATCACCTGCAACAAATTTCTTCTGGAAAATGTGGCGATCATGCCAGGCTTTATCTCTAGATTTTTGTACCTGCTATTGAAACTGAGGAATAAACTAGTCTTCTTCCAATGCTACCAGTTGTGTGAGGCATTCTTCTATGATATCAGAGTCTACCATATTTTTGAATGCTGCAATGTGCAGGCTAGGAACAATGTATTATATGGGCATGATGGTCTCCTTGCCATATACCATTTGGAAAGGTGTCCTACCAGTCATCTTTTTGCAGGTCGTTAGGTAAGCCCATAGGACCGAGGGAATGTGAATATCCCAGTCACTACGGTTGGCATTACAAACCTTCGTTAATGCTTGTTCCAAAATTTTGTTGAATGCTTCTACTATCCCATTGGCTTGAGGGTGGTATGGTGTACTCTTGGCATGGTGGATCCGGAACTCATCATTCAAAGCCTGAATTGTGTGGTTAACAAAATGCGTACCTCTGTCGCTCATTAGGATTTTTGGATAGCCAAACCTGGTCAGCATCTTCTCAAAGATGAAGTGCGCAGTAGTGTCAGTGGTACAATCCTTTACAGCCTGCGCCTCAGCCCATCGTGTGACATAGTCAGTGGCAGTAATAATGTAGCGTGTGCCAATTTTCTTGCTTGGTGGATTGATGGGTGCTATAAAGTCAATGGCCCATTTATCAAAATCCTGTAAGGCCATTTGAGGCTGTAGCGGCATATCATCTCGTCGTGAGGGGCAGCCGGTTCATTGGCAGGTATCACACATTCGACAATAAGTGTAGGAATCCTGATGCAGGGTAGGCCACCACAAGCCAGACCTCAAAATCCTTTGTGTTGTAGCTCTTCCTGCGTAGTGGCTGCCAGTGACTCCCTCATGGGCCTCTGCGAGGATGGCGGGGCATTCATGTTCTAATACATATTAGCAGAGTATTTCATTGGTGCCTAGCTTGTATAGCTGCCATGCAATGATAGTAAAGTCTGCTGCTCAGGTAACTAACTCCTTTTTGTGTTGTAATGAATACCCAGCAGGGGCCAGGCCCATAGTAAGAAACTCAAGGATATCAGCAAAGTGATCATCCACCATCTTAATGGTAAAAAGCTGCGCATCAGGTAAGCCTTCGTCCAAGTTAGTGGGTTCTTCCCCTGTATCAATACGAGACAGATGAGCTGGGCCTGCATTCAACCTTCCAGGCTTCACAATGATCTCAAAATCATATTCTTGAAACAAAAATAACTAGTGGCAAATATTTCCCCCCAACACAGGCTTGTTGACCAGGTATTTCAAAGCCGAATGGTCTGTGAACATCTTAAAGTGTCCCCCCAACAGATAGTGTCGATATTTTTGTATCGCATACACCATAGCCAGTCCTTCTCGTTCAATGGTAGAGTAATTTCGTTTGGCACTTGAGAGTTTTTGGCTGGAAAAGGCAACCGAATGATCAATGTCTCCCTCACCAGGCTGCGTAAGGACCACACCCAAGGCAATACTTGACGCATCAACATGGGCATGGAATTCTTTCGACCAGTCAGGGAATATTAGTATGGGCGCAGAGATCATCTTCTCATTGATTAGTTCAAAGCTCTTCTGACATTCATCATTCCAAAAAAAAGAGACATCTTTCTTTAGCAGTTGTTCCATGAGTGCTGTGATCAGGGCGTATCCTTGAATGATTTTCCTCTAATAACCTGTGTGACCGAGAAAGGAGCATAGTTGTTTCTCCATTGTAGGGGCTGCCAAGTTGATAATTACAGTTATCTTTGCAGGATCAACCATTAGTCCCTACCGATAGACAATATGACCCAGCAAGATTCTGAACGGTACGCAGAAGACGCACTTCTTGACATTTAGGGAGATCTGGTGCTTCCGACACGCATCCAACATTAATCATAGGTTCGAGACATGATATTTTACTAATCCAAACAACGTCCAATAATCGAAGTAAACCTCTAGGAACTTATGGATAAACTCTTTGAATACAACTACTATGACCTTTGAGAAGATAGTAGGTGCGTTCTTAAGACCGAAGGGCATGACCGTGTATTGGAAGGAGCCCCATTCGGTAGCAAAGGTGGTCTTGTTGCGATCCTCTGGTGTAATTCTGATCTGATGGTATCCTGAGAATCCATCTGTGAAGGAATAGGCCTCCTGGCCACCTACGCTATCGAATATTTCATCGGAGAAGGGAGTAGGGAAGGGGTCGTGAACGCAAGCATCATTCAGTTTTCGGAGGTCCACATAGATACGTATTTCTCCTTTTGTTTTTTTCTCCTGAACAACCATCAGGCTGATCTAATCTAACTGTTCAGCTGGTTCGATGATACCTACGGTAATCATTTTTTCTAGCTTTTCCTTAACCTTTTGTTTATATTTAGGATTCAACCGGTAGGGCCGCTTGTTGATGCCGAGGTCCCCTGTAATTCCCTTGAGCTCAAAAAGCTTTGTAGGGAATAAGTCCTAGTACTCTATGAGTAACTCAGTAACTTTTCCCACAGTGCCCTCATCCCAATAGTCCCCAATTTTCGCTAGCTTTGGGTGTTCTTCTGTCCCAATATTTACTTTGCGTAACCGGAGAGGTCGCGTTACATTGACATTTAAGAGCGATGGTCCGATAACGGTACGTTCCCCTTCAGATTCTGGAATAGATAGATTCTGTGGGTTATCCTCCCCTTCCTGAATCGCTAGGCTCTGGAAGTTGACTATGTCTTGCATCTGGGTCTCCCATGTCAGAGCGGTTGGTGGAGTGTGAGGGTGACGCTTCTTAAAGACGAATGCATCAATGTCTTGTAGAGCTTCTTCAAGCATTTTTTTCCCCCCAATGAGTCTGAATGTGCCGAGGAAGTCCTCCTTTAATAGTTCCCAATGGTGGGTCTACTAATGTAATTTGGCATCTAAGTACCAAGTGGTGGGGATGGGGCCTAGGGCATGTATAAATAGATGGATCCACTCGTCTAGGGTTCGGTCGCCCCACTTGGTTGTCCATATACGTAGGTGCGCACGGGGATCTCTGGGCCCCAGGAATATCTTCGTGCGCAAATCTGCGGGGGATGTAAATCGCAACACCATCCTATCCCGACACATCTCCCAGTCCAAGAATGCCTTCTTGTGGGTATCCCACCATCGGGCAGGTGTGCCTCCAGGTGAGCACCCAAAGTCGTTGATCCTCGGGTACCCTAGCTTCTAAAGTTCTGATGAAGTCCTGGACAGTACTAGACCCATCAAAGTGGGGAAGGTCCCTTACCTCCGAAGTGATGCAATAGAGTGTCCTTGTGATCCGAGGGCACTATAGGGTCGACACATCATGTAGTCGGGCCTGCCACTTCTCAAGTTCTTCATCTAGAACATAAAAGTACTCCCTGAGTCTTTCACCTGTTGCAAGATTATCCTGGCCCCCATCCTGTGCTGTCACCCTGTAGATTTGATCGAGCTCCTCATCTTCATATGCCAGTTTGGTATACCATGCACCTTCAGTGGGATCTAGTGGTACTATTACACGTGTCCCACTCTTCTCAAACACCATGCTACGTTTCTTTAGATTAATGATACCCCCTACGTCGATAGCCCAGTCTATCCCTAGGAGCGCAGGGTAGGGGTTTGTATCTTCCACAATTTCTATGACCTCTAAATTGGTCAGGACCTTTACTCCTGCGATATCAACCATAACCCTTGGCAACCATCCCAGAGGGATGATCTTTTGTTGATTCACCATTCGCAGCTAGATGGTGGACCAGTCTAATTTCGGTTCTCCCATGCATTGCCAGGTTTGTTTTGGTATTACATTTTCCTCAGATCCAAGATCTAGAATAACCTGATCTATCTCATAATCACCAATTTGTGCAGTCAAGCGCATCTCTCCCCCAGTGCACCTTTTATAGTTGTGTAATTGGTCTACTTCCCTAACCTTAGTCATCAGGCTGGGCTGGGTTGCGCAGTCCTGCAGTAATACTTGAATATTTTCTTCCGCCTGTGGGCTACGCAGGAGCTTCAAGCATGTCCTCAAAAAGGTTTCCAATTCTTCTTCGGGCAGCTGCGCAGGGGCTTCGCGTGATTCCTGCTTCCTAGGGACTGGTTCATTTTGAATAGCAAGTTCCTCTCTTTATTTTATGCTACGCGTTACACTCCTTAGCTCTGTTTTGACTCTCTGTATGTTTCGTGTGGGGGTGGATTATTTGTCCTTCATCTTTGCTAGCATAACCAGGCAGTCTTTGAGTTCATGATCCAACTTTCAGCAGTATTTACAGGTCTTCTTAGTGGGATTTGAGTAGTCCTGGGTGAAATGGCCTACCTCTCCACAGTTTTAGTAGATCAGTTGGCCCCTTCCTCGTCCAACACTTCCTCCCCGCCCCCCCTGCCTTGTGTAGGGGAGCCACCAAAGCTCACGGGGGATCTCAGAGAGGCAGGATCGGATTGTACCTTATAGAGGGTTCCCCGATCTACTAGTAAGTCATATGTGTGGCAATTTTTCTCATCGTGTCCCATAGAGTGGGAGAACTTGCACCATTGTTGCTTCAATTCTCCTCTATTTATCCACGGACACTGGGTTGTCTCATGCAGTCCTCCCACCTGGCATTCCTCGCACCAAAGGTCCATGGTTGCTTCCTTCCCTCATTCCATTCGTAAGCTCTGTATTTCCATGTGCATGGCCTCGAGCTGCTCCTGAATTTGTTGTATGCCTTCCCTTGTGTCATTCTTAGGTGCCGCTTCAAGTTTCATCACAACTTCCAAGGCCTTTTCTTGTGATTCAAAAGTCTGATGGCCCATGGGCGTATGCAAGTGAGGTAGGAGCATAGCGATAAACTATTCTATGTGTTGTTTGTCATCATACTTGAACTTGCCTTCCCGGATTACTTTCTTTAACCACTGATCAACCTTCCAGACTGACTCAGATGCCCCCTGTTTGAAGTCTTTTACTTTTGATACCAGTTGGGAATAGGATCTCGGTTTCCGGAATTGCTATTTTAGGGAAACCTTAATGTTTTGAAGTGTTGCACTCCCGTTTTGAGATATGTACCGCATATACCAATCCAACGCCCTTTCCTCAAAATCCAAGGATAGTTGTGCTCTTTTTATAGTATCACTTACCACCCCTTGCGTTGTCAATACCGACTCGGCCATGAACCAGAATCGTTCTAGGTCCTCATCGACTGCTCCTTTAAAGGTGGGTAATTTTAAGTGTGATGCCATGGGTACCTCCGATTTATCCTCTAGAGGCCCTAGCGTCTCGATGGTCTATAGGCAGGGCGATATTCTTCTCACCTATTTTGATAGTTCTTCACAGTTCTATGTTATTCCTACGCTAGATCTCTGATGCCACTACCCGATCCGTTCTCATATCTCTTCCGGTCCTGGCAATGGAACCATTTTTTGGCTTGAGGGGTCCTGACCCAGGTTCGGTGTGCAAGGTTTTCCAACAAACCCCTATACTACTGGCCCTTTCGGAAGTGACCTACTTGCGCAAGTCACAGTCTCACCTGAAGTAGTATGGGTGGGTGCCGTAACCAGGTTTCTGCACCCTGAGAAAGGAAGGGTAAGGCAAGTAGGCTGCATTTATTCAGGTTATAGAGTCTTTGCATAGGGTTAGATATGTATCCAATCACATCCACGTGCACTATATCTATTATTATATACTTCTTATATCCTCAATATAGCAATACGTAACCCAAACAGATTTATATCTAGATCTACTTCAATACACAGACTTTCGCAGCATAATAGAACCAGAACAGAGTAGATCCAATCATTCAAGATACAAACCTTCGCAATGCAAAGAAGATGCATAACATAATAATTATCAGTAATCCATACAATAGTACTCACAGATTCAGATCTAATAATCCATCATATTCATTCATTCATCACCCTTACAATTCCCTTCCCAACCTGCGCACACAGTAGCAGGGTCCACACACAGCTGGACTAGGATCTCTGCACATACAACCAGTAGGAGTTCGTTCCCAAAAAACCCCAACAGACCACTTACACAAAATATCGTATCAATATCTCATCAAATCCTTGCCTCCTACAATCCGAAATGCTTCTCTATTTATAAAAATCTAGCTTTAACAATCCTATGGTCCACAACCCATGGTTTTCGGACCCCTAGTTTACCCTTTAACCCCTATTAAAATTCTTTCGGGGCTTTGACCCACCCCAAAACCCCAGCGCTATACTAAATATAACCAAAATAACCAAAATGAACCGGTTTCACAGCTTGTTTAGGAAACCCCGTTCCAACAAACCCACTTTTCTTATGTTTTTTACTCCCTTTTTTTTAATTGATATCCCCTTGACCCTTTTTTCTATAGGTGGCTAAAAAAACATTTATATGACCCTTTCCTTTTGCTCTTTGAGTTTGACATATTCACTTTATGTTTTTAAGAGCTACACATAGTAATATTTTCAAAGTTTCTTGTGCTTTTCATCATAACATTCAATCTTCCTTTGTTACCTTTTTCTTTCTAATCATTTTTTCTCTATTTGCTCTGCAGGTTGCTAATATGGTGAACTTGACATGCTTTTGTAATGCTGGGGATTTGATGAGTTTTATTTTGACATCTTAGAGACAATCAATCTTTTTCCACTACCATGAGTTTTAAACAATGCCTTTCACCTCCCTAAGCCACTTCTGATTTGCAGGTGCCTAAATTTATAATTCTAAATTTGTCCAGTGATACTCTTTTACCTCCTTTCACTGCAGATTTTGTTTGAGTCACAAGGCTTACTTTCTTTGGCTTGTCTATGTATTTGAACATTTCTCACTTAGTAGGTATTATGAAAACCTTGAAGTGGCTCTTCCCTTTATCTTTGAAGCCTGCTAACTTTATTTTTACAACCTCAAACATTTACACAATGGCAGTATCTTCAAAAAATCTTTATATTTAACTTGGACCTCATACTGTGCTTTTCTATCCTTTAACCACTGATTGTAAATGACTGAAATGGGAGCTTGACCCTCCTTCATGTGTTTTACTATATTGGATCTATTCTTCGCATAATGTTGATCCAATCAGGCTTAGAAACCTTTATTTCTCCTCCAGACCTATTGCTTCTTGTCTTCTTTTAGTAACTCATCAGTTACTTTATCAATTTCTTTTGTTGATTTACCTCTTGACATCCCTACAGAGATTCCAAGCACATTTACCTTTTGCAAAACTTTGAAATTGAAAAATTAGCCCTCTTTGGAGATTTTCTTCTCTTTCTTGGGTAATCATGTGTTTCTCTCCTCTTACATTTAAAACAACCTCTAGCACAGGAAAAGCAGATCTTCAAACATCAATGAAAACCCTACAACTTATGGAACCCTAATGACCTAGTGGGAGGATCCTTTGATTTGGCCTTTGACTGAAATATGGTTTAAGATCTTCAAGTGTAAAAATAGAGGTTTTTGACAAATTGATGTATTGAAGATCCAGAATCCAATGTACTTGATTTATCTAAAGAGCCTACATAAATAGTTTTGAGACCACCAATGCTTGAGGAACCTGGTGGACATGAAAAGGAAAAGTTGTTTGGTAACCTTAATGGGAAGTGGGGTGATGGACAAAATAAAAACAAAGTACTGAGGTTATAGGTGGGAAAATAGGATATAGTTGAGTGACACAAGCCCATGAGCAGTCTTTTAGGAGTGGTAGGTTAACCATGAAATGGAAAAATAGTAGAATAGTGAAAAATTTGGTATAAGGAAAATGAAGACGGTGAGATTTCTAAAACTCACAATATTCAGGAATCTTGTTTTTAGAAATCTAGAACTGATTTAGTCATCTATAAATAATAACAATTATTGATGACTAACAGTGGCTCCATTTGGGGAGGGCAGCTCCTTTTCAGGAGGTGTCCAGGACCTCAGAGCTCAAATCTCTGGGTTTTGAAGACCAGTGCCTTACTTGCACTTTGCAGATTTCTTTCCTTCATTTGCTAATGTTCTCTTGAAGGTATTATTTCAAAAAATATGAAAAAATTATTGTTTCAACCTCATTTCTACCTACCCATCCTACTTTTTCTAACATTTTTCTTCCTTTGGATGCACTTGGACCGACAAACCCTTGACATTATTTTCTCTTTGAAAGCATAAAACAAAAACTATCTACTTGTACCCTTATCACTTTCAAGAGTTTATATAATGTTGATGAACTCCTTTATTCCCTACCTAATCTATTCATTTGTCAATATCTAGCTGTTTGAAAAACTTTTCTTCTCTAATCTACTAACATGAAATTGAAAAAATGACTAAACCAGGGTTGAGAAATCTGATTTTCCATGGGCTGTGGCATTCAGACAAGTTGCACACAGACATTATTTTTGTACAAACAAAAGTAGAAAACATGAGGGATGTGATTTATCATTTGTTATCCATTCGTATCTTTTCTCTTTGGTTTAGATTTGAGCATTTAGAACCAGCAATCTTCTCCTCTAATCTAATCTACTAACAAGTCAAGCTTAAATGGTTTGACAAGTCTTCTTTCAATAACCTATCAGGAGAAATTTAAAACATGTTTAGTCATGATTACGCTAGATGACTGAACAAGATTATTTTCTTTGAACTAGCAGTGGCATTTAGGCTTGCACACTTTCAGCAATACTCTTTTTTGGGTATGGGGTTGTACCAATTATTTTTCCTGCCCTCTTTTACTTCCTTTTTCTGTTTTTGTGTTTTTGTTTTTCTGATTTTTTATCAATCAATGTTATGTATGATGAATGAAAGCTTTAAACTAGGAACTTTGACAAAAATAGTGTTTGAGCATCCTGCCATTGACAGGACCTCCGAATATCTCTACTCCATCCAGCTTGTGTAAAAAGAAAGCATTGTTACCT
Organism: Pinus albicaulis; assembly: GCA_034641835.2. Classification (NCBI taxonomy): domain Eukaryota; kingdom Viridiplantae; phylum Streptophyta; class Pinopsida; order Pinales; family Pinaceae; genus Pinus; species Pinus albicaulis. The sequence continues at coordinate 249,577,405 of CM076582.1, forward strand.
CTATCTGAATGAATGATATAAGGACCTTTCCACAAATTTTCAAATTTTCCATGCTTTCCTTTGTCCTCCCTCCTGGAATCCCATTTCAGCACTGTGTCTCCAATGTGGAAATCATTGGCTTTGGTTCTTCTGTCAAAGATCTTATTTATGTTTTCTTGCACTCCTTATGTTATTTTGTAAACTTCTTCCGTTGATTGTTGCAAATGAATGGTTTGGTTCAACCTCCTTTGCATGTCATTTTATTCTGATTGAACCTCTTGAAGAAGCTTCATAACCTGAACTCCCAAGGATGTTGGGAAAACAACATCCATGCCATAAACCAGCTGATAGGGAGACATATTGATAGATTTCGTAGTTGTTACTCTATCAACCCATAGTGCATGCACCAGTTTTCCATGCCATGATTATTTTTTCTCTTCCAACAGCTTCTTGATGATGTTCACCAAAATTTTGTTAGAGGACTCGGCCAGCACATTACCTTGAGGGTAATAAGCTGTAGAGTGCCCTAATTTGATGTGGTACTTGTATCAAAATTATACCATTCTTTCAGACTTAAATGCAGTAGCATTATTGGTGATGATATTTTTGGGACAACTAAATATGGACAGGATGTTGGTTTCAAGGAATTTTATGATGACTATCATTAACATTCATTGAAGGGATGGCTTCTATCCATTTGGTGAAGTAATCAATAGCAGTGAGAATCCACTTGTGTTGGGAAGATGAGGCTGGGTCGATTTTGTCAATGAAATCTAAACCCCATTGTTGAAAAGGAGTTTCAACACTAATAGGATGCAAGGGCAAAGGTAGTAGCTTTTTCTTGCCATCAAAATTTTGCATTAATTATGGCAAGTTGCAACTAGCTTGTGTGTATCGGGGAAAAGAGTGGGCTAATAGTAACCAGGTCTAAGGATTTTATTGGCTGTGGTTTTCCAATAGAGGTGACCACCACACTCTCCTTCATGGAACTCATACGTACTTCTATCTGCATCATATTCAAGCAAACATTTAAGAAATATGCTAGCAGAATTTTTCAAATACAAAGCTCCATATAAAATGCATAAATTTAAATATTTTTGTTTCAAGAATCTAGCTTTTATTTTGGATAAAGTAGGAGGAGCATTAAGATAAAAGCACATATAGAATATTAGCATACCAGGTCGAATTCAGAAATACTTCTTCAATGTGTGGAGCTGTGAACTCTTCTTGTTCCTCTAATGCATCAACCATATTCATGTCTAGTGCCTGAAAATTTGAGTCAACCATGAGTTTTGTGAGTCCTTGTCCTTTAATCAACTTAGTTGGTCTGATTTATAAATCATATTCTAAGATAATAGCAATCCATTTACCCCTTTTACCATCAGGGTCTTGATTCAGAATGTCTTTAACAACAGTATGTGGAACAAAAGAAATAACATGGCAGTGCAAAATGTAAACTCTGAAGTCCTTCAATGCTTTGATCAAGGTGAAGGCTTGTTTCTCAAATAGGGGAGATACCTGACCTACTGAAATAGTAGGTTTTATCACTTTGTAATTTCCCAAGGCTATAAAGGAAACCAAAAGGTAACAAAAAAACCACTTTGGACATGGTAACTAGCCCTACCAAATCAGAGAGGGATCTCTCTATAATATCACAACCAATGAAGTGACTATAGGGAAAAATAGATATTAGGCTAGATATTCAATTCACTAGGGTTTGATTTTTAGGGTTTGCTGGATCAGGCTCAAAGGTCTAGGGAACTAGGTCAGGGTTTAAAATGATTAGTTGCAGGGATAATATGGGCAAGGTAGGTATGATCAGTGAAATTTTTGAGTTTTCGTTGTGGTATAGGGTTGAAGTAGAGAGGGATAAAAATGAGCATAAGACTATGATTTCATTTATCAGAAGAAATGAGACATAAACATGAAAATCTCATCAACACAAAGAATATAAACTATGAATTCTACTTAAAAACTCATGAGATAATAACATGAAAGCATGCTAATGGTAATTTTTAGGTCCCCATAATTTGTTATATTGGAGAGAACCAATGAACATGGGTAACATTAGACCTATCTTTGGAGTCCTCGGATCTAGCCTTCCTAGACTCATAGAGGGATCTCTCTATTTTGTGCAAAGGATGTGAACTTGTTTGCTTTTAGGGTCTGATTTTAAGCTAGTTGTTAAGTTTAGGGTTTGTTTGTTTGTTTGGGTTGGGTAGATGATCAAGTAAAATAGATGGAGTGAGATATTTTCAAGTGATTGCGCTATGGAGTCTACAAAAGGTTACAGAAAGTTCAAAAATGAATTAGGGTGCATCACAGGGAAAATATAACATGGTCAAATGAATCTTCAAGGTTGGTGTGAGATGAAATGAACATTAAGTTTCTGAAACGTAGTGGGTGCAAAATGGCAGTTAAGAATCCTTGAACAAATACTTTTAAACAAGAAGGGTATTTAACACTACTCAGCATAAAGAAGTAATCATAAGATAGGGAAAACCAATAACTCTTTGATTAAACTCAAGAAAATAAGTATTTAAGATAAATAATCCAATGAACTATAGAAGGCAAGAAACTTGTATAACTTCTAGTGATTTGACCTTCAAGATTAGAAAAAATTTAAGATAGAAATATAAAATAGATCAAATAAGAGGGAAGTCCTAAAAAAAATTGATCAGAGCTATAAATACCTCCAAGGCAACCTTTCAAGAAAGGACAAAGGGCATGATCAAAACATAAACCTCTTTGAATAAACCTAGTCAATGATACTTCAAAGAAAGATCTTAAGAATAATGTTTAAGTAACATGAAACAAGTAGGGATAACTATAAAACATATCTGATATCCACTATATTGAATCACTCATAAGATAAACAAGCTTAAGTGGGTCTAGAGAGAAACTAAGGATTCTCTAAACTGACCTAGTAGAAGAAAACATAGAAGCAGTGAAGGATAAACAGAGCTAAGGTGCCTCTAAACAACATTTCTTAGTCTAAAACTTTCATCCTAATGTAATAGAAGGATGAAAAAAATGATAATGCAAGAAAAACATGAAATAAATAGGAGCACATGACCATTTAACAATGCTCAGGGATCCTGCAAGAAAGCCTTCTCCAATGTCAAACAATCCAAGCCATTCACAAAAATCAGAGCCAATTTGTCTTCAATCTCCAAGTCTATGTATTACTCTCAATAATGTATAATAAAAAACCAACCACTATAATGAGGCCCCAATGTTGTATTTAACAAGCAAGGAGAAAAAAAACCCTAATTAGGTCTTTAGAAACCCATTAGTTAATCACAAATTTCACTTTTGTCCTTTGAGACCTTGCAAGGCCCAAGGCACAAAATATCTTCTCGACCATTTTTGGAAAAAAAAATGATATTTAGGCTCCCCAAAGCCTCCAAAATATTTCCTAGCATACTTTATTGACTTTTTGACTATCAAGGTGCAACACTGAGATTTAAGGATGTATTTCCAGACCAAAAGCGTAGTGCCTACACAGGAAAACTGAGTCATCATAGAGCCAATTTTTGAATGCCTTCCCGATGTCGTAATCGGCTCCATGATGGCTCGTTGCAAAGACTGTTGAGTCTAATTTCAAAAAATTCCATTGGTTTTATGATTGGGAATATCTAACCTATTCAAAAATTAAATCTCCCAGGGCTTCTCAAGGCACAACACCAGTCCTGAAAACATGGCAGAAAGGTGAAAATTGGCATGCTTTTGGGCCTTTTGAGGGACCAAAAATGCTCCAAATGACTTGACATTTGGTGAGCATGCTATAATTGAGTTGAGGATTCAAAAAATATAAATTTTTCCTCCTGAGGATTCTTGTAGGAAAATCGTGGCGCCAAGGGTGTTGCGCTTTCGGCCCTTCAAATCAACAAAAACCAAAAAGTTCCAAAAAGTTCCCAAAATTTGCAAATATCTTCTTCATGGAGTTTAGGATGCCTATAGAGAAGCATCAACTAAGATTTCAATGTTTTATATTTGTTTTGTCTCCTTCAGTGTTTGAATTTCGGCAAGGGCTCTTTTGAGCCTCGCCCTTACAAATTGATTTTTCAATACATAGTGCTTGGCCATATTTTTCTATAGGCCGAGGTCCCTTTGTGTCTTCTTCAGCTGCTTTTGTTCATCCTTATAATACTTAATAATGTACCTTGCCATGCCAAGGTTTGTTTGTAGGTCTATAATCTCTGCATCCTTGCTTTGGAGCAGTATGCTAGTGACCCTCTCCTCATCTTCATTTTCACTGTTAAGGTCAATGAATTGGCACTCTTGTTTAGTTTGATGCTTGCCTTTCTTATCTTCAACAGTGACCTTCTCCTTGCCTTTGTCAAGCTTCTTTGTTCATGCAGAATCCATGGCCCCTTGCCTTTTAGAGGCAACAAACACATGCCTTTCTTCTCTTTGGTATGTTAATGGAAGAGGTTAAATTGTGCTCATTTTGGTGTCCCCATCATGGTTTCCATCTCGATTCTCATTTTCATTGCCTTGGCTGCTTTCTTCATTTTTGTTCTCACTGTTAGAGGTGTAATGACTTTCATTGATGTCATCTTCTTCATTACCTTGACTACTTTTGTTATTTTTCTGCATGTCTTCCTCCTCATTACCTTGACTGTTGTTGTTATTATCTCCAATATCTTCCTCCTCATTACCTTGAATGCTGTTGTTATTATCTCCAATATCAGCCTCACTGTTTTTACTGTCATTGTGGCTCTTAGTTTCATTACCACCATCATCATCATCTGTCTCTCTGTCAATTCCTTCATCTGTATCCATACTGCCTTCTACCTCATTCAAGCTCATCATTGGCCTTATCATATTCTCACTGTTAGAGGTGTCATCATTAGTTTCTTCATCAATGTTCACCTCTTCACTAATTTCTGCATTTTCCTTTTGCTCATTGAATTGTGGGATATTTCCAACGTCATCATCATCATTTTATTGGCTGATTTCTTCATCATTTCCCTCATATTCATTGTCATATACCTACATGTCTTCTGCTTCATTGCAGACCTCTGCCTCTTCATCTTCTTCCTCTTTATTGTCCTCTTATTCATCATTGCTTTATTTATCACTGCCCTCTCCTTCATTCTCATTTGATGGTTCACCTTCATTTCCCTCATTGTCTGATGCATTAGGAGAGGTTGAGGAAGGAGTATGGGATGATGAGGGAACATTTGGCTGAGGATGGGGTTGTGGGTTTGTGAACACTTCATGGTAAATGAACACCTCCCATGGAATACCTTTTTGCTCCAACTAATGTAACAAAACCATCTTGATTAAAGAGTGATGAAACAAACTTTTCATTTGTTGGGAATAGTTCCTCCTTTATACAATGAAGGATATCTTGTCAATACTCATGTAGAGATAGTTGGGAAAATGTAGCATCTTAACCCTATTCAAGTGCATGAGAAATCTTATGTGGTAGGAATAAAGTCTAGAGTACCTTCCCTCACATGTAAAATATTTCATGCTGACCCTCATCAAGGGTGCATACCTCTCCAGCAAATGTGAGAAAGGAAAAATAGATTTGCAGCCTTCTTTGTATCTGGGTTTAAGAAATGGCTGATAGCAGCTTATGTCTAAATTTTCTCTTTTGAACCATTTTTCACCAACATTATGTATTCCAGTGGCAATAGAAATGGTATCTAATGACAGCTCAAATTTTACCCCTGCCAGATTTACCTATTTCTGATGTAGGTTGAGGATAAATAACATAGTGAGCTCAGGGTGACTTTGTACTTGTTGGACCTTTTCACAAAAATGAAAACACCCTACATTTTGGAAACATGTGAAAATCATAGGAGAGGAATTAAGCTCCATAGTGTCTTGGGGTTTAAACCTATTAACCTTCCCACCTCTGTGTTTCTGTCTCCTAGGCACTTGGCCTTCTTCACCACTACCATTTCCTCCTTCTCCTGACATTTTTATTACTGATGTTTTGAAACAAAGCCTAGCTCTGCTTGTGAAACTTGATATGAGAAGTGAATTGGAATGATGGTGAAAGGCAGCCTTTGCAAGTGAGTGAGAGGGATAAATGAAGGTGTGAGTGTATAACAGGGCCTTTTAAGCTTTGTTAGATGGTAAACTTCAAATCACTGCAACCACACTACTTCATACCCTACTTGATTGATATATTCTTGTTTTTAGATTATGGAGGTTTAAACAGGGTTTTTAGCAGGAAGATTTAGGGTTTTCACTCCTTAGGGTTTGTTCAATTTCTTCTCAACATCAAACCATCAAAATTCACAGGAGGAAAAAGCATGAAATCCACCTACCAGTTTTAGAAATTCTCTTGAAAACCCTTTGATGGCATCTTGGAGGTATATTTTGAGGTTTTTGGGCATTTGCAGGTGAAGGAGGAGCTTAAGGTGAAAGCGCAATGCCTGAATGCAGATTCGGGCTGCCCTGCCCAACGAGCAGCGCCTGTCGAAATGCCTCTGCACAGGCTTGTCGGGCTTCCTAGGTGAACACACAGCGTGTGTCTCTGAATGCATACCGCAGTGCAATTTTTAACAAGGAATTCATCTGAATGTGCAGCACCTGACCCTGGACGTGTAGCGTCGACCTGAACGCGCAACACCTGGTGGAATTGCCCAGTTTTGACTAAAAATGCACAAATTTTCTCTTGGATGCTCATATAACCTTTGAAAATGCACAATGAGTTATGTGGAGAACAAAATCTTCCTTTATAGTCTAGGAAAATAAATCAAACTTTGAGAACCCACTTTACTAATGTTTTTTACTCCCTTTCTTTTAATTGATATCTCCTTGACCCTTTTTTTTGTTGGTGGCTAAAAAAAAATTTAGATGGCCCTTTCCTTTTGCTCTTTGAGTTTGACATATTCACTTTATGTTTTGAAGGGTTGCACACAGTAATATTTTCAAAGTTTCTTTTTATTTTCATCATAACATTCAATCTTCCTTTCTTACCTTTTTATTTCTAATCATTTTTTCTCTGTTTGCTATGCAGGTTGCTGATATGGTGAACTTGAAATCCTTCTGTAATCCTAGGGCTTTGATGAGTTTTCTTTTGACACCTTAGAGACAATCACTCTTTTTCCACTACCATGAGTTTTAAACAATGCCTTTCACCTTCCTAGGCCACTTCTGATTTGCAGGTGCCTAAATTTATAATTCAAAATTTGTCCAGTGATACTCATTTACCTCCTTTCTCTGCAGATTTTGTTTGAGTCATAGGGCTTACTTTCTTTGGCTTGTCTATGTCTTTGAACATTTCTCACTTAGTAGGTATTATGAAAACCCTGAAGTGGCTCTTCCCTTTATCTTTGAAGCTTGCTAACTTTACTTTGACAACCTCAGACATTTACACAGTGGCAGTATATTCAAAACTTCTTTATATTTACCGTGGAGCTCATACCGTGTTTTTCTATCCTTTAACAAGTGAGTGTAAATGACTGAAACCTTGAATTATTCTCCAGACCCAGTGTTTCCTGTCTTCTTTTAGGAACTCATCAGTTACTTTATCAAATCAGGCTTAGAAACCTTGATTTCTTCTCCATACCCAGTGTTTCCTGTCTTCTTTTAGGAACTCATCAGTTAATTTATCCAATCAGGCTTAGAAACCTTGACAAGTGAGTGTAAATGACTGAAACCTTGACTTCTTCTCCAGACCCAGTGTTTCCTGTCTTATTTTAGGAACTCATCAGTTACTTTATCCAATCAGGCTTAGAAACCTTGATTTCTTCTCCAGACCCAGTGTTTCCTGTCTTCTTTTAGGAACTCATCAGTTACTTTATCAAATTCTTTTGTTGATTTACCTCTTGACATCCCTGTAGAAATTCCAAGCACATTTACCTTTTTCAAAACTTTGACAATGACAAAGTAGCCCTCTTTAGAGATTTTTTGCTCTTTCTTGGGAAATCATGTGTTTCTCTCCTCTTAAATTTGAAATAGCCTCTAGCATAGGAAAAGTAGAGCTTCAAACATCAATGAAAAACCTACAACTTATGAAACCCTAATGACCTAGTGGGAGGATCCTTTGATTTCGCCTTTGACTGAAATCTGGTTTAAGATCTTCAAGTGTAAAAACAGAGTTTTTTGACAAATTGATGTATTGAAGATCAAAAATCCAATGTACTTGATTTATCTAAAGAGCCTACATAGATAGTTTTGAGACCACCAATGCTTGACGAACCTAGTGGACATGGAAAGGAAAAGTTGTTTGGTAACCCTAGATGGGAAGTGGGGTGATGGGAAAAAGAAAAACAAAGTACTGAGGTTATAGGTGGGAAAATAGGATATAGATGAGTGACACAAGCCCATGAGGGGTCTTTTATGAGTGGTAGGTTAACCATGAAACAGAAAAATAGTAGAATAGTGAAAAATTTGGTATAAGGAAAATGAAGACGTTGAGATTTCTAAAACTCACAATATTCAGGAATCTTGTTTTTAGAAATCTAGAACTAATATTTAGTCATCTATAAATAATACAAATTACTGATGACTAAAAATGGCTCCACTTGGGGATGACAACTCCTTTTCAGGAGGTGTCCAGGACCTCAGAGCTCAAATCTCTGGGTTTTCAAGACCAGTGCCTTACTTGCACTTTGCATATTTCTTTCCTTCATTGGTTGATGTTCTTTTGAAGGTATGATTTCAAAAAATCTGAAAACATGATTGTTTCAACCTCATTTCTACTTACCTATCCTAATTTTTCTAACATTTTTCTTCCTTTGGGTGCACTTGGACCAGCAAACCCTTGACATTATTTTCTATTCGAAAGCATAAAACAAAAACTATCTACTTGTACCCTTATCAGTTCCAAGAGTTCAGATAATGCTGATGAACTCCTTCATTCCCTACCTAATCTATTCATCTTTCAAGATTAAGATGTTTGAAAAACTTTTCTTCTCAATATACTGACATGAAATTGAAAAAATGACTAAACTAGGGTTGAGCAATCTGATTTTCGATGGGCTGTGGCATTCTGACAAGCTGCACATAGACATTATTTTGTACAAACAAAACTAGAAAACATGAGGGCTCTGATTTATCATTTGTTAGGCATCCCTATCTTTTCTCTTTGGTTCAAATTTGAGCATTTAGAACCAGCAATCTTCTCCTAATATAATCTACTGACAAGTCAAACTTAAATGGTTTGACAAATACTCTTTCACTAACCTATTAGTAGAAATTTAAAACATGTTTAGTCATGATTAGGCTAGATGAATGAACAAGATTCTCTCTCGAAATAGCAGTGAAATTTAGGCTTGCACACTTTTAGAAACACTCTTTTTAGGGTATGGGGTTGTACCTATTCTTTTTCCTGTCCTCCTTTACCTCCTTTTTCTGTTTTTCTGTTTTTGTTTTTCTGTTTTTTTATAGATCAATGTTATGTACAATGAATGAAATCTTGAAACTAGAAACTTTGAAAAAAATAGTGTTTGAGCACCCTGCCACTGATAGGACCTCCGAATACCTCTACTCCATCCATTTGTTGTAAAAGAAAGCATTGTTACCTCTAATTGAATGAATGATATAAGGACCTTTCCACAAATTTTCAAATTTTCCATGCTTGCTTTTGTCCTCCCTCATGGAATCCTATTTCAGTATTGTGTCTCTAATGTGGAAATCATTGGATTTGATTCTTCTATCAAAGATCTTATTTATGTTTTCTTTCACTGCTTATGTTCTTTTGTAAACTTCTTCCCTTTATTGCTGCAAATGAATGGTTTGGTTCAGCCTCCTTTGCCTGTCATTTTCTTCTGATTGAACCTCTTGAAGAAGCTTCATAACCGAGACTCCCAAGGATGTTGGGAAAACAAAATCCATGCCATAAACTAGCTGATAGGGAGACATATTGATATATTTCTTAGGTGTTAGTCTATCAGCCCATAGTGCATGCACCAGTTTTCCATGCCATGATTTTTTGTTTTCTTCCAACAACTTCTTGATCATGATCACCAAAATTTTGTTAGAGGACTCAGCCAGCCCATTACCTTGATGATAATAAATTGTAGAGTGCCCTAATGTGATGAGGTACTTGTGGAAAAATTATACCATTATTTTGGACTTAAATGCAGTAGCATTATTGGTGATGATCTTTTTGGGACGGCCAAATATGGACAGGATTTTGGTTTCAAGGAATTTTATGATGACTGTCATTAACATTGATTGAAGGGATGGCTTCTATCCATTTGGTGAAGTAATCAGTAGCAGTGAGAATCCACTTGTGTTGGGTAGATGAGGTAGGGTAGATTTTTCCAATGAAATCTAAACCCCATTGTTGAAAAGGAGTTTCAACACTAATATGATGCAAGGGAAAAGGTAGTAGCTTTTTCTTGCCATCAAAGTTTTGGCATTTATGGCAAGTTGCAACTAGCTTGTGTGTATCAGGGAAAAGAGTGGGCCAATATTAACCAACTCTAAGGATTTTATTGGCCGTGGTTTTCCAGTAGAGGAGACCACCACACTCTCCTTCATGGAACTCATGCACACTTCTATCTGCATCATCTTCAAGCAAACATTTAAGCAATATGCCAACAGAATTTTTCGAATACGAAGCTCCATCTAAAATGCAGAAATTTGAAGATTTTGTTTCAAGGATCTAGCTTTTATTTTGGATAAAGTAGGAGGAGCATTAAGATAAAAAAAAAACATATACAATATCAGCATACCAATATGAATTCAGAAATACTTCTTCAATGTGTGGAGTTGTGAACTCTTCTTGTTCCTCTAATGCATCAACCATATTCATGTCTAGTGCTTGAAAATTTAATTCAACCATGAGTTTTGTGAGTCCTTGTCCTTTAATCAGCTTATTGGGTCTGATTTATAAATCATATTCTAAGATAATAGCAATCCATTTACCCCTTTTACCATCGGGGTCTTGATTCATAATGTCTTTAACAACAATATGTGGAACAAAATCAATAACATGGGAGTGCAAAATGTAAACTCTGAATTCCTTCAATGCTTTGATAAAAGCGAAGGCGTGTTTCTCCATGATGTTATATTTTAGAGGAGCATCCCTCAATGCTTTGCTGAAGAGGGCTATGGGCTATTATTGTCCCATCATGTTCTTTTGAAGCAATACAACAACAACAGTGTGTTCGGATGCAAAGGATAAAATGAAGAAATCCTTGGTAAAGTTGGGGCTGATTAGGATTGGTGTTTGGGTAAGGGCTTGTTTAACCAGTTCAAAGGATTGTTTGGCTTTCGTGGTCCACTTGACTCCTACTTCTATTTTCAGCATGTTTGTGATATTTCTTAGGAGTTCAGCGAAGTTAGGAATGAACATTCTCAGGAATTTTATCTTTCCAATGAAAGATTGCAGCTCTTTAATATTTCTAGGATGGTTGATTTGTAGTATACCTTCAATCATTTTGGGGTCTATCTTTATCCCTTCTTCAGAAATGATGTGGCCTAAGAGTTTTCCTCCTTGAATACCAAACAATGTTTTCTTAGGATTCAGAGATATGCCATACTTCCTACTCCTCTCAAAGACCTTTCGTAAATGAACTAGGTGTTCTTCATCAATTTTAGAATAGACAATGATGTCATCAAGGTATATCACTATGAAGTAACCTATGTCTTTAGAGAAATATTTATCCATGGCTCTTTGAAAATTAGCGCCCACATTCATCAAACCAAATGGAATTTTTACATACATGAATGTGCCCCAAGGTGTTGTGAAATCGGTTTTGTGTTGATCACTTGGAAATACTAGTACCTGATTGTATCCCAAAAATCCATCAAGCAATGATATTCTCTTAGAACCTATTGTTAGTCATCAGTATTTTTCACCTGTTGTTGATGACTAGACTCCTTAGCTGAGTTTTCTAGAAGCTAATCTCAATATGTAAATTTGTCATCTAGAAAACCCCCAAAAATTTTTTTGTCTTCCTAGCCCTTCCTGTCAGCCTATGATAAGAGCAATCTTCAATTTTCAACTCATGTCTTGTTTCAGAAAAATATCCCTGTCTATAGTTGTCTTAGCCTTCTTTCTATACTATCATTTTCCCCTTGTTTCTCATGAAACTCATTGTCCAACATTTGATAAAGTGTCTCCTTCCTATCCCTGATCTTCTTATCAAAAACCATCTGATTATGCCTAAGAAAACAATCAGAATCTATGAAAGTTGCCCCTAAGTTAGATAGTGATGTTTAGGAGTCTTTTCCTTAGCAAAAATGTGCTAAGCCAAAAAGCCTCTGCTCAGTACCAGCCAACCCTGAATTAGTTCCTAATCTGCAAAAACAAATCTTGATCCATCCATAGGTCGTGCCACTAAGAGGTCATTCTGTCTCAGTCTAGAAGAAGTTCAACAAAGATCCAAAATAGAATAAGATAAGTATGTTCACTGTCTAAAAGAACATGCTTAGGTAAGGAAAAATATCCATAAGACACCAAGGAAGCTCTCTAGAGTTCAAATTCATATGTTTTTACATCTCTGCAAGGGTGCGATTGCAATAATGATCAATGTGAAAAAGAGCAAAGGGACAAAGTCAAAAGGATCCTGCATGCTGAATTAGCTTTCCCTCGATAAAACAAGTGAAATATAGCAAATGAAGGGCTGCTAATGGGTGTAGTCTGAAAGCCAAAGTTGCCTGAAAACAAAGAGCAGCCTCAAAGTCATATGAATACATAAGGTTGATGTTATGCTGACCAACAGTCTTTTCAGAATCTCCTCCGAAAGGAAATCCAACCTGCCTCTGCAAACACAGTCAAGGGAAGTCAGTCAACTATGTCTAGAAAGAAAATATTCTACATATACAAGTCAGATGGTTTATGTTCTAGGAATTCACAGGGATAGTTTAAACAGAATACCTATCTCATAACTTATATCATAAATCAAATTGTTTCCTATTTGACATAATACCAAGCAGAGACACATGGTCTGCATAAAGGTAATAGATTTTTGAAATAGATGAAATAACACATCTACAATAAGAACCTCCTCCTTTAAAAGAGAAGATGGTTTAAAGCACAGTGATAACCTCCTTCATTTAAAAGAAGAGGGTTAATATGTTTTAAGTGACTTCAGAAATTATAGGCCACCTCTTTGCCAGGAATGAAACAAAAGATGAATCAGTAGTGTTTCCAGTGGTGTTTGAGTGATTTCTCTGTTTGAAAGATAGGGTTCAAAATCAGTGGTGATTCAATAAGGTTTCATAGGTTGAAAAACCTATTTCATATCATAAGCAAAATATAGCTGCTGGTATTTAAGGACTCTGACCCTGTATTTCTGACAACCTCATTCAAAGGATAAATCGCAGGTTGCAATATTGACTAAACAAACCTCTTATGGATGATAAAAATTTACAAACCTGAAGCTCAGGTTCTAATCTTATCTACAAAATGGTATAAGGGATAGTCCACCTAGATAACTGATGAGAAAAGGGCATTTTAGCTTTTGGATAAATTCATTATGTTATCAAAGCTAAGCTCCCTCCAAGTTATGAATGAAAGGCAAACCTTAAGAAACCACCCTTTTTAGATCATTCAAAAAAAGCAGAGGTCTTACTGTTAAGATAGATATATTTGCATTATTTGAAGGCCCTTTTCATTTAAAAATTGGGGACACAACCATGTTTTCACATAAGCATAGGTGGTCACAATTGCAAGGTTTTTCTTTCAGTTCAAATAAAGGTTATACACAGTCAAAAAGAAAACATTCAAATAAGGTGCCTGACAGTATTGACAAACTTCAAAAATGGTTTTCTTCACAAAAGGGCATAAATTCAGCTCCCCAAGGAGTTACACAGTAAAACAGTTCACGCAAAAGGCAAAAAGGTTAGAAAACACTTGAGCATAAATTCAAGTCTCCTCTTCAAAAAACACAAAGTGACAACGTTAAAAAGTTTTCAAAATTCAAAAGAGGGGAAAATACTTTGTTTTCTTTAAAAAAAAACATTATAAAGTCCGAAAGGCATGAACCAAACATGTATTATCATTTTCTCACCAAAGGAAAGAAGCAATTTGGAGCGGTTGTGAAGAAAGTTTGAGTTCAAGGTCAGCGCGGCACGCTTGTTTCAACGTGCGGCGCGCCTAAAAGGCAGAGACAGTGCATTTTATTAAGGAGCATGGTGCGCCTCTAGCGATGTGCGGTGCGCCTGTGCTGGGTGCCCAAGGTCGACTCGACAGGTCACCTGCGTGGCACATTCTCCATTCAACGCCCGCCCGATCAACCAGGTCTGAACGTGCTTCTTGCACGCTGCACCAACACTCAAAAGGCCTCAAAAACTCGTTGTTTAAGGTATTTCTTGCCTCCTAGCTAAAAGTTTGAATTCGAGGGAGACTCCAATAAATTTCAAAGATAAACAGTGGTTAAAGAGGGGGTTAAATATGCCAATTTAAAAGGTTTGTTTGTGCTTTAAAGTAGCAAAGAATGTGTGAAATCTCCACAAACACAAAACAGAGTTGGTAGAGGGTCTAATAACCAGCTTGAAGGAGTATTTTAAATAGTGTTTTTCATAAACAGCTTTGCTTCAATTTTCCCAAAAGATCATTGATTTCAAAAGAACAGTGTTTTCCAAAGAGGATAGTGATTGGGAGGAAACATGTTAGCAGTTTGAAAGGATTTGTGTTAACCTTTAAAAAACAGAGATTGCAAAAAGGCAGTCAGGGTTGTTTTGAAGGTTTATCACTCGGTAACAAAGGGGATGCCTTTATGTTTTAGAAAAACAATGATCATCAAAGAAGGGCAGTTTACTCACAGAAATAACATAGTGTTTTTCTAAAGATACAGTCTATGTTCCAAATCAGCCCCTTAAAATAGTGATATCAAAAGCCACAGTGTTTTCAAAGGACCTTTTTCTTGCTTCAAACAACCACAGAAAATAGTGAATTGAGAGAAAGAAGTTCATATTGTCAAAATAAAAAAGAGCCGGTTCATTTAAAACAAACTTGTTGGCTAACGAAGGACAGACTTAGTTTTTCAAAAAGTAAATGGTATTGGTTGGTGATTTATCTTAGTGAAGACTTAGACAGTTTGCCTTGCTGAGTCATCAAAGTGATGGGCAGCAAAATAGTGAAGGGAAAGAACATGAAAAAGCAGTGAAAAGGATAAACAAGACAACCCTCAAGCAAGCAATGATGAGAGCAAGAAAACACAAAACATAGGGCATGAAGGGCACTCTCCAAATTATGTGCTAGCTGCCTCTCCAAGGCAAGGGGCCATAGCTTCTTCGCCAAAGCTAAAATGTCAAACAACAAGGAAGAAAACCAAGAAAAACTCAAAACTGCCCAAAGTGGGCGCCCGGTGAGAAAAAGTGGAAAAGACACATCAGGGCTTGAAATTTTGGCCTTCACTTCTCAACATGCTTCTGAAAACCTATAAGGAGCTTGCTCACCAAAATTGGGCAAATTGCGACAAGTTTTTGTTTTTTGACATTTTTGGGCCTAATTGCAAAAATTTGTGCCATCGCCATTTTTTGTTTGGAGCATCCTCAGCTATTGAGAGTGGTATCATTGGATGAATTAAATTCAAGGCCATATACTCAGAAAAAATTAGATCAATTGAAGATGTTTTGGTCCCCCAAAGAGGCGAAAAACAATCACTTTTTCGACACTCTGCCTCACTTATCAACAAGGGCTAATTTCTGGGTTTTTCCACACAAGTCAATTTTTCACAGACTTCCAGTAATAATTTTGGGGAAACCAAGTATTTTCGAAAACTAGATATCCAAGTCTTTCCAACGAGCCATCATGGGCCTCGTTTCGACATCGGTAGGTCCTTCAAACGTTACCCACAAGACAAGGAATTTTCTGCTGCTATATTTCTAAAGCATTTTTGTAAAAAATGCAGTTTTTTGAAGTGGCTTTTCCAAATGTGCGTTTAGCCTTTTTTGGCCATTGTCAGTTGGGAAAAGTCAAATTATTTTCCTTTTTTATCATTTTTAGGATATTTTCATAGATATTTTGTGCCTTGGGCTTTTCAAAGCCTCAAGGAAAAAATCATATATTTATAATGGGCCAACGAGCTTGCTAGTTGCTCTAGGAGGTTTTACTTCTCTTTGGCCTATTTATTCCAAGAGATTTCATTGTAAACAAGGCTGAACTTGATGATATAGAGAAATACATGATACTACAACATTTGGAGAAACACTTTGTCTCATGATGTGGATGATTTATTGTTTGTCTTGGATGGTGGAAGATGACTGTTTGTTGGATTCCTTGGCTTGGTAAATGGTATATTGTTCCTATCTGTATGTTTTCCTTAGTTTATCATACATGTTTCCATGATTCTTGCTTGTTTTAGGTCAATAAAGAATAGATTTGAGACATGCCCATGGAGGCACCTCAAGTTTCCTGATTTTATTACAGCTTCTATGTTTTTCTTCCTTCTTATTCATATCAAAGAATTCTTAACTGCTCTTTGATCACTGAAGAACTTGTTCCTTGTTTCATTTAGGGTTGTTATGCATGCTAAGTATGATTCACGTTATGCCCTGCTTACTCATGGCTAGTCAAAGCTCCATCTCTGAAAACTCTCTTTGATTTATTTATTGTCTTAGTTGAACCAAGGAGGTCTTGTTTCGATCTTGCCCTTTGCCTAAAACTTTGAATTCTGTTTTCAAATTTCCCAATAACTCAAAATATGATGTTTAGGAGTTCCCTCTTTGTAAATTGATTTTTTTTTTCTGTCTTATTTGTTTTCCCAAAAATCTGAAGGTGATTTCCCAAATTTGGAGGGTCTTATACTTCCATGCATCACTGGATTGTCTATTTTATGCATTTATTAGTTTAAGTTTCATTCATAGAGACCAATGGTGAGCCCTAACTTATGAATGCTTGCTGATTAACTATTTATGTTTAAAATCTCTTTGTCTTTCACAGACTTAGTGTCCATCCCATTTCATTCCACCTAAAATAATCCATTTTACCTCAACCAAATCGGCCCTGCAATATACCTTCTCCACCCTTTGAGGTAGTCTCGACCTTATCAACCCATATCCCAGTTGATCTGATATCTTGTTATCTATTTATCCTTTGATCAGTTCTTCCCTCAAAAACCAAAAACAAACCAAAACATACTTAACAACTAGCCTAAAATCAGAAACATAGAAAGAAAACAAGTTTACATCCTTTGCACAAATAGAGAGAGCCCTCTCTGAGTCCAGGAAGGCTATGTCCTTGGGCTCCAAGGTTGGTTTGATGTTACCCTGTCATTTGGCTTTCCAATCTGCCAAATCACGGGACCCTTTGCAGTATATGATCCATTTTGGGTAAAGGGTAGTTTTCCTTTAGGGAGGCTTTGTTCAAATTTCTAAAGTCTCTGCACAGCCTGATATCCCCTGTTTTATTTATTACTGACACAAGGTTAGAAACCCATTTTGAGTACTTAAGTGGGACTATGATACCAGCATCTTACATCTTCTTTATTTCCTTTTCAACTAGAGGTACTAGGATGGGGTTTAATCTCCTCAATTTTTGCTTGAATGGTTTCTGATTTTCCTTGAGAGGAATTTTATGTTGGATAATGCTTGTGTCATAGGACTTCAACTCCTCATACCCCCATGAAAAAATATCTTTAAACTCTTTGAACAGCTCTATATATTTCTGTTTTATGTGAGGATGGATAGTTTTGGACAACGTGATCATTTTGGGTTCTTTTATGCTGCCTATGTTACATTCTTCTACATTAGTCTCGTGGATTCAATCTTTGGCTTTCTAGCCACATCATTAAAATCAAATAACTCTTCTAATGGTGCAAGGCCCCTTGGTAATGTATCATATTTACATTGTAAAACCTCAAGGTCCTTTTGATCTAAATTTTCAACCAATTCTGCCTCATAAGGATGTTCAAGTAGATTTATATCATCAGTAGAGGACAACTCTGTTTTGTGGGCTTTTTCTTCAGCAAAATAATCCTCTTTATGCCCTAAGCTTGTTTTTGGTATTGCAAATTCATTCTTAGATTGCAAAAAGTCATCAATTTTTTTATCACCCTCAAACACTTGCCAATATTCCATGTTTTCAGGTACTGTAGGTCGGTTTTTTACTTTGACAAAATATTTTTCATTTGCATGGGGTATTTGCCAATTGCTGGCAGCAAAGCCAATTTCATTGGCAAGGTTGTTTTGAGCTCTAGGGATGAAAGTGAGTTCTTATTTCTCAAAGGTTTTCAGGAGGTCTAGGGAAGCATTCCTATACTCTCTTAGTCTAGGATTCTTGGTGGAATACTCCCCTTTGATTTTCTTAATGATCAACTCTGAATCTCCTTGGACTGAGATCTTCTTAGCTCCTATGTTTTTAAGCAAATGTAAACCAAGGAGGAGAGCCTCATACTCTGCAATGTTGTTAGTGCATTAAAAATCTAGTTTGTAGGAATGGCCTTCATTTGTGTTGTGTATCCAGACACCAGCTCCTGAACCGACTTTTCCACAAGAGCCATCAAAGCTCATTTTCCAAAGTGTTTCGAGTTCATATTCGTTACTATGTTGTTGTTCAGGGCTGATAGAGTTTTGGTTGTCATGTTCTTCATTTAGGGATAGATTTGACTGTTCTAGCAGGCTGGGCTCCTTCTCATTTTAATTTACTTGTTCACTGATTTCATCTTCATTATACAAGATAAATGATTCAAGGTCTGAATGAATGAAATAAAAAGGGGTGTTTTTTGGACTATATAGGCTGCTTACCATATATTTCATGTGATATTCTCGATACAATCTCCTTGTTTGGTTAAATATAGGGCTGGTAGCATATGAAATGTCCATTTCGAGGCTCCCTTGAAGTTTGGCTCCCCATCATCTAGATAAAAGCATGCCATACTTCGGGGGAATGTCGGCCACTACGATGTCCATGACTAGACCCTTAGCAGGTTTTTGTGCCATATTGATGCATAGATCCTTGATGAGACCCAAACATTTGACTCTTCTTGAATCAAAAGAATACAATTCTTTGTAAGGTTTGGTTATTTAAAGGCCTAATCTCTCCATTACCACCCTGGGCATGAGATTGTGTGAGGCACTAGAGTCAAGCATAGCATTGTGCAAGATTTTTTCATGAATTTTTAAGCTAACATAGAAAGGAGGGAAAACTCGTTCTTGATATTTTCCCTCTACCTTAGGTCCAAACAACATCTCTGGTTTGTCATCAGTTAGGTTCAGAGTGTCAGTGTCATTTCCTATGTTCAAAACTCTCAGAACTTGGGACCTATATACATCCTGGGTTACTAGTTCAGTGAGAGGTATGGTTATTTTAGTTTTTGTAATCTCTCCCTCAAAACTGAAAGGTGCTAGTTTTTTTGACATATTTACATCTGTTTTGTCACACATAGTCTTTTCAGCAATTTTGGTTTGCTGAGTTTTATTAGGACTATCATTTAGAGTAGATTTTCCAGGGCCACTAGTGGAGGTACTAGGGTAGCTTGGGTCACCATTTTGTTGGCTAGTTTTGTCTTTTTTTTTATCAAATTTCTTATTCATTATGGTAGTGTTTTCAGGGGTCTTCCTAACAACAGTGTCTAATTTATTTTTCTTGGAGACATCTTGGTTTTTTTTTGCTCCTAAAGTCATATTGCCTATGGACCT
This sequence comes from Pinus albicaulis, assembly GCA_034641835.2. Classification (NCBI taxonomy): domain Eukaryota; kingdom Viridiplantae; phylum Streptophyta; class Pinopsida; order Pinales; family Pinaceae; genus Pinus; species Pinus albicaulis. Next base: position 249,596,893 of record CM076582.1, read on the forward strand.
CCATTATGGAATTCTCAAATCCTAATTTGTAGACTTTAGAATCCTCATAGTTTGTTTCAGTTTGATTCGAGGAGAAGAAACCTTGCTCTTCTTCAGTGAGAAAAAAAATCACCCTCATTATCAGAGCCTATCAAGTTTACATGGTTTTCTTCCGACTGTTCAGTCTCTCTTTCCTCTTCATCTACATAGTTATCTTGGAAAGGAGGCTTGATTTGTTGGTCATTGTCTCTTTGTCTGTTTTGGTGAGGGTCTCTTCTGAAATTTTAATTTCTATTTCTGTTTTGGAGATTTTCTTGGTTTTCCCTAGGAGGTTCTCTTTTGTTCAAGTTGATCCTCTCCATCATCCTTTCCATTATCCTCACTAAATTGTCGATTTTGGCATCAGATGAGGAGGTTGAGGCCATAGTTTCATCTTTGTATTTGAATTTCTTTTCTAACCTCATTCTAGCCCTCTTTTCAATCAGGTTGGCCTCTGCACTCACAGCTCCCCTTTGCATTTCTTCTAAAGTCAGGGAATCTCTCTCTCTCAATTGGTAGGCATGTATGGATCAAATCCTTTTGGAAATTTCACTAGTGCTAGGCCTTGTGGGGGTTTTATGTGAGGTGGGAGGGCATTGTACACACTATTGAACCTAGTGAAATAGTCTTGGATGCTTTCCCTGACATTTCTCTTAAGGCTGTTATATTCTGAGAGAATTTGGAGAGGGTTTTTCTTAATTTCCCACTTGTTTATGAATGTCTAGTAAAGGGAAGGGAGATCATGTATGCTATTAGGATTTAATATTTTGAACCATTGCTTGGCTTCTCCTCCTAAGCTTTAGGCAATCATCCTCATTTTTATGGCCTCCTCTTCTATCTCCTTATAGTAAAACGCATCATTCATCCTATCTTAATGTTGTTGGGTAGTGGTGGATTCAGCTCCAGTAAAGTGAGGTATTTTGGATTGGTAGTCTTGAGGCATGGGCACTAAAGGTTGGGGTAAAACTAATGGGGTAAACCATGCTGCCATGACTGGAAATAAGGGAACCCAAGGAGGGTTTGTGAGAGGGGGGTTTGTGAGAGAAGGAGGATTTGTTTTCACAATGGATGTGTGAATGGGGGTGGTAGATGTGCTAGGACCAGCAAACTGATTTTGAGAAAACTTGGAATGAAAAGAGCCAAAGTGATGAAGAAGATGAAAATCAGGAGGAGTGGAAGGAGAGGCTTCTCTGCTAGGACTCTGCTGCAAATCTATGGGCTCAAGTTCAGTCTGGTCAATCCCACTTTATGACTTAGTTCGGAAAAAGTTTCTTGTATGGTGTAAGTCAAACTGGGGATCTCGCAAGGCTGTGAGATGTTCAGGGACAAAAATTTCTCTATGAATGGTTCTAATAGTAGTTGAATCTTCAGTTCTAGAAGTTTGCCACAAAATATTTTCTGGGCCACAAAATATTTCTTAGTCTAAAAATTTTGTCCTACTACAATAGAAGGATAAAAAAAATGATAATGCAAGAAAAACATGAACTAAATAGGAGCACATCACCATTTAACAATGCTTAGGGATCATGCAATCAAGCCTTCTCTAATGTCAAACGGTCCAAGCCATTCACAAAAATCAGAGCCAATTTGTCTTCAATTTTCAAGTCTATGTATTACTCTCAATAACATCTAATCAACAACCAACCACTATAATGAGCCCTAAATGTTGTATTTGACAAGAAAGGAGGAAAAAAACCCTAATTGGGTCTTTAGAAACTCATTAGTTAATCATAAATGTCACTTTTTTCCTTTGAGACCTTGCAAAGCCCAAGGCAGAAGATATCTTCTGCAAAATATCTTCTCGACCATTTTTGGCAAAAAAATTGACATTTAGGCTCCCCAAAGCCTCCAAAATATTTCCTAGCATACTTTGTTGACTTTTTTACTCTCAAGGTGCAGCACTGAGATTTAAGGATGCATTTCCAGGCCAAAAGCGCAGTGCCTACACAGGAAAACTAAGTCATCTTGCAGCCAAGTTTTGAATGCCTTTGCGATGTCAGAATCGGCTCCGTGATGGCTCGTTGGAAAGCTTGTTGAGTCTACTTTGAAAAACAGCCCTTGGTATTCTGATTGGGATTCACTAAAATTTTCAAAAATTAAATCTCCCAAGGCTTCTCAAGGCACAGCACCAGCCCTGAAAACATGGAAGAAAGGTGAAAATTGGCATGTTTTTGGGCTTTTTGAGGGACCAAAAATGCTCCAAATGACCTGAAATTTGGTGAGCAAGATGTACTTGAGCTACAGATTCAAAAAATTTAATTTTTTCCTCCTGAGGATGCTTGTAGGAGAAGATTAGTGCCAAGTTTTGATATTCAACAAGATGATGAGCTTAGTGAAAAGAGTCGCCTTCACTAAGTGGGCCCGCAGGCTATTTTTGGCGCAAGTCTATCTTCAGACTATTTCTATTTTTAGACATGGTGATCATATTTCAAAAGTTGCAGGATGCTATTTGTGGATGGTTGAACAAGTTGGAAAAATAGATGAAACTCTATTTTTAGAATATTGGGCGAAGTCTATTTATAGATCGTCGATCTAAAAATAGAAGTGTCAATTATTATTAGCTCTTAATAATATTCTGACAATAAAAAATAAATTATTCTCTTGGAGCACTTAATTTCAGCGCACAGATTTGGAAAATCAGTGGGCTGAGGGAATTATGGAATTCCTAGGGTTTACTGGTGATTCATGCATGGAGGACTCAGTCAGAACTGAAGTGGAAAAGTTATGACAGAGTTGGAAGAGTAGTTCATGGAGTTGTTATTCAGTTTAACTCAATTATTGGAGTTAAACTCAGTTGAGCTAGTTGTATCTAGTCTAAATGAATGATACACTAGTGAAAGTGGAGTGAATTAATTAGTTAATTGATTCAAAAATAATAACTCATTAATCAACTGAACAATACAGCAGTTAAATATAGTGCATGTCACTTCCAATGGAGACCTAGTGGAGAGATAGGTGAAAGGGCAAGATGGAGTATCTGTTGTGATTATAATGATGCATTGATTGCACCACACACACATTGGAGTTTCCAATGAGGATTTCACAATCAAGGCAAGGGTAATTTGAATTCATTCAGAGCTATTCTTCAGTAGGGATTGCGCAGTGGAGGCAGGCTATCAGGTGGCAAGAAATTGGTGCATGGATTTGCAATTTTCTTCTGATTAGTGTGTGACGATTAATTGTATTGAGAGATTGATGTACTAAGCTTTGTATGATATTGTTACATGATCTCCATGATACATAATATATGATAGTTGGGGTTTCCAGCTTCAGGCTTTCCCGTTAAACAACTATGTTATGTGCGATTGTTTTTATTGCTTCATGTGTTTGCAACTAAGTTTTTAAATTTCCACGAAAGATTAATAGTGGAAGGTGTTGTCGCACAGATTGTCTAGGAAACGCGACAACGGCTCAGATCGGGGGCTGTCACCCTGATACCCAATCTCTCTATATAAGCTGTCTCCTTGCAAGCTAAGGGCGGTATACCCTAACAAAAATGAAGGATGAGAATTGGTTGCAAATCAACCAATCTAGGAGACACGTCCAAAACACCAAATACTTGATAAGATTAACGAGATTTCATAGATCAATTATACTAATACCAGTGCCTTATGGAGTTAAAGAAGATCTCGTTATGCAATTAAAGTTAATTATTGGATGTATAACTGCTGCTATACAAATGCCCACAATGATATTGAGTAAAAAGCACCATAACCATTCATTAAGATACTTAAGCCAATCAGAAAAGCTTATCATGAAACGATCATTTAAATTAAATGCCATATGCTTGAAATATTTCTAAATTTGTAATGATATTCTAATTAATTCCAATTTAGAAATTCGAAATGCTTCTATAGTCAAATCTTAGATAAACAATTTAAGCCCATTTGACTATAGGATTTAAAATTTTTAATTTTTTAAATTTTTAGAATTTTTAGAATTTTAAATTTTATATTATTTTTATTTTAAATCATAAAACAAAAATTTTGAAATTTAAAATGCTAAATCTACAACTAAAAGCTAAAACCAAACAAACTAAAGCTAAATTAAAATCTAAATTTAATCTAAGAATTAAAATTTAAAAATTAAAACAAAAACTAATCAAATTAAAATCCACAATCAAATCTAAAACTCTAAAGAACTAACACTAAACGTTAAAAATTAAAACTAAATTATAAAATTAAAATATATACACTTAAAACTAACAAAATCGAATTTTAAAAGAAAATACACCTAAACTAAATTAAAACTAAAAATTCGAAATCTATTTAAATCCTAACTCCTAAACTACACTAAAGCAAAACTAAACTAAATTAAATCAAAATAAAAAAAAAATAAAACCTAAAGTTATCCAAACAACAAAATCTGATAAAAGTTGAAATTAAATAAACGCATATACATGAGGCTCTGCGTTTTATTATGTGCATTTTATTTTTGTTTTGCAGGTCGATTAGGGAAGAAACAGACGACACGCAAAGGTAAAGATAAGGGTTAACGCAACATAGGAAATGGACAGCGGAAAGGAGATGTAAAGAAATGATAGTCGACAGTAGGAGCAGCTGGCTTGGACGTTGAAGAAATCGACGGCGTGAGGGATGGAGGGAAATCGACAGACGACAAGGGAAATGCTGAGAAGATGAGAAGGAAGCAAGGGAATCGAATGGATGAGGAAGGACATTGACAACAGAGAGGAATGGATCGTATGCAAAGTGAAATGACGGGTTTTTTTCAGCATTTATGCAATAAACAAAGGAAAAATAATTTCAATTAAACCCAATACGCACAAATTTCGCCCAAAAAACTTAAATTTCGTCCCGACAAAACCAAGATTTTTGATGCTCTTTAAATCGAATATTATGCAGATCTACCAACAGTAGAGATTCTGAGGCTAGATCCCACCCTTGGGGGTTAGATCTGGCTCATATCTAAAAAAAATCTGAGTAAACCCTGCAACCTGCAAAACCAGTCAGATCCTGAAAATATATACACCTAAAAATTTATTAAACCCTTATAGCCCTAAAAATACAAATTTACAAGCTAATTTACAGATCTGAGGCCCTCATGGCTAGATTTGAATCCATTTGAGCACAATTTTTAGAAATTTAAAATTTTGAAGAGAGGCACAAGTCCTAGGAGACCCTGTAAAAAACGCAAATTCGTCAGATAACTTTGAGAAATTAGAAATGATGGGATTTTTCAGATTTATGAATCTAAGAGTCGGCTGATCCAACTGAAGACTTCCCCAGATGCTCAAATCTTAAAAAAAAAATTCCCTGCACACTTAGATCTAAACTTTAGATCGATATAGATTTAAGAAAATAACATGAGATCCTTCAGAAAAATCAAAATGTCATTTTATGAACCCAGAAAACTGCACAAGATACCTGTATGTAGATTAATCCATGAAGGCCATCAACCATAAAAATATCAAACAAAGTAGCAGAGTTTAGAAATGAATCACCACATAGATCTGGAAAAGGAACACCAAAATTTGTAACCCCAAAGTCTTTATGTTTTATTCATCAAAAGAAATTACAAGAGCTTCCAAGAACAAGTGCACGATCCTAAGATCGGATGACTCAAGACTAACAAAGACCTTTAATTTATAGGACAAAATATCCAAGGGCTATTTGGTTGATCCATGTAAAAATAATCTCGATCGTCGAAAATATTTGATCATCTTTTAATCTGGACTGTCAAAATTATAACTTTGAGGAAAAAACGAATTTATGATTTAAATCCAAAATTTTGACTTTGACTTAACCACCTAGGCCCAAGGGTCCAAAATTTCTTAAAATTCTCAATATTCCCTTGGCCTGGGGCCTTTAAAAATTCATTTTTTAAGGACCAACGAATTTTTCCTTTGAAGGATTTTATCTCACCTAGGACCTAAAATTAATTAAATTTCTAGCTTAAGATTTTTTAATTAATTTGACCAGAAAATTTAATTAATTGACTGAGAGGGGATTCTAATTATTTTTTCCAACCCTCTTTACATAAGATAATACATTTAGACACATGAAGGGGGAATACCCATTCGTATAGACCCTCAAATAAATACCCAATTCTGCGACTCAAAACATGATCTAGTAGACCAAGTAGCTTGTAATAAAATAATCTAGCCAACTAGCTAGGATTATTCCCAAACTACTTTTACAAGGACTCGATAGAAAACACTAGGACTCACTTAGCATGCTGATGACAAAATCCACCCTAGCTTTGGGGTGAGGCTGGAGGGAAAAACTCTGCCGATAACTTGTGTCGAAAAACACAAGTAAATCAGTGAGACAAAAAAACCTCCTAGGATAGAAATCATCAACAACATACTAGGCTTACCTAGGTTGTTACATACATTGACGGTCTTACTTAGATCATTTACATCATAAACATGAAAAATGGGTTTACATTATTCATAAGATTGTCGACTGATAATGGAATCTGAATGGCACAACCACATCGAACATGACGAATCCCATTTGAAAAAATGGGGGTGTACAGCTATGGGGTAGTTGATAAAGTGTGGTCAACATCTGGCTCTACTTGGGGAAACGTTGCTTCATCGAAGGAATGTGAGAATCCAAAATCTGTATCCAAGCAACACACAAGATTACATAAGTAGTGTGCATCCAAATATCATCATATATCATTAAGCACATGAAAAATAGAAGCTCTTCTTTTATTTATTATTCTACTTAACATGAAAAGTAAATCTACTCTAACTGCAAAATGAAAAGCTGAAGTAACAAGGTGTAAGGTTAGAGATACAATACAAAGGATGCCTTGTGGCATCAAATGTGTTCAATATAGTGCATGCTGAGCATTTTCCTTCTTTTAGGAAATTTTGTTGGCTACTTTTCAGATGTGGCATGTCCAATCTTGCTAATTGTAGGACTCTGTCTTATCCGAATGTCAAGCTGCTCTCGGCCATCAGATGAATTAAACCACTTACTTCTTCCTTTTTGCTTTTTTCTCTTTTTCTGAGTGGGATGTGATGTCAGTAATGAGACCACTGTAGATTTCTTTTCCTTATATTGAAAATGCTTGTACAAAACATCTGATGAACTTGTAGTGTGGCCAATCTTATTCTGAATATACTCTGTTAAAGGTGACACATAAGCTTGGTATTTCTCAATGTCCTTTGTAGCCATATTTAACTCTTCCTTAATGGGAAAAGTGACCTCCGTGTGATGAGATGGAAATTGCTTCAGCAAACTGGGAGGCCTATGATCTGTTGACAAATCTGACTTGGGTTGGAAATTCTGCATGTGTGATCTTTCCATTTTTTCCAACTTATTTTGGATATTAGTAGAATTCTTAACATTATCAACAATAATTTTCCTTGTATGACTCTCTTCAATAGTCAACAAATTGTGTTGAAAATACATCTGATTAGAATGATTAACTTCCATCATCTTTAACCTATTTTCCATGACATTTATTTCCTGTGCATGACTCTCTTCAATCGTCAACAATTTCTGTTCCATTTTTTTTTTATTCATCATTATCCACTTTCATGGCCATGAAGATATTTTGCATATAGTTCATCTCTTTCTCATGTTTTTCTTCTACGGACAATAACCTACTCTGCATAGAACCAATTTCCCTGGCGTGATCCGCTATTATTTTTTCTTGATTAAGTTCCATATTTTTAATGATTTGAGCCTGGTTAGCCTCCATATTCTTGATTACCTGAGCTTGATTTAGCTGTATATCCTTAACCATCTGAATCAATTCGTTAACAAGATGCTTATCGTTGTCAATGCTGATTTGACAACTTGTTTATGTTTCACCACTATCATGGATTTTCACTGTCGTGGTACAAGTGGATTCATCTTGAGAATTGTCTGGAAATCTCCTGCTGATAGTTGAGTTCTCTACAATATCAATTTCATTATTTTGGATAATACTGGGAGCACAAAGCGAGTCATATTTTTTTATATTTTTATCTTTAAAATCATTGATGATGTATTGTAAACAATACTCCTCTGGACAATTTCGAAACCAATTGATAGAATCACCTTTTAAGGATTAGCAAAAGATACTTATCTTGACATCTTCATGATTATATTGTGAAGGATGACAATATTTATTTATCAAAAAAGTGACCATCCATAGATGTTGTAGAGCAATGTATGGATCACCTCCTAAGAAAAAAGGTAATTTAGAAATGACCTCTTCTGGCATGTCATGAACGGTGTCATCCATGATGACCTGCTTAAAATTTAAGAAATAGATCGGTGTTCAAGAATAGTCAAAAGGTCCTCAAGAAGAAAACTTTTTAGCAGGAACTCTTGTAAGAAATGAAAGAATTGGATTCGCCACTTAAACATGAAACTAATTCTGAAAATAGAAGAAATAATCGAGAATAACAGATGGATATCAAGGGGGGATTATTTTCTGGGAGTAAATATATGAATAAGTGGAGTCGCCACCCAAACAATAAGCCAACTGAAATTTCCAAGTGCTAAAGATGAAATGATTAGTTGATGAAAATATGAAGAGATGAAGAGATGAAAAGATGCCAGAAAATGTGATTCTTTGTGACAGGCTAATGAATGGTGAAAGAATATTTGAAGATTATAAAATGTCGTTAAGACCAAGGACAGGAAAACTCTATCCTTGGCAACGACGCCAAAAAATGTTGTCGCACAGATTGTCTAGGCACCGCGACAACGGCTCAGATCGGGGGCTGTCACCCTAATCCCCAATCTCTCTATCTAAGATGTCTCCTTGCAAGCTAAGGGAGGTAGACCCTGATAGAAATGAAGGACAAGAATTGGTTGCAAATCAACCAATCTAAGAGACACATCTAAAACACCAAATACTTGATAAGATTAACGAAATTTCACAGATCAATTATACTAAAACCAGTGCCTTATGGAGTTAAAGAAGATCACGTTATGCAATTAAAGTTAAGCATTGGATGTATAACTGCTGCTATACAAATGACCACAATGATATTCAGTAAAAATCACCATAACCATTCATTAAGATACTTAAGCCAATTAGCAAAGCTTATCATGAAACGATCATTTAAATTAAATGCCAGATGCTTGAAATATTTCCAAATTTGTAATGATATTCTAATTAATTCCAATTTAGAAATTCGAAATGCTTCTATAGTCAAATCTTAGATAAAAAATTTAAGCCCATTTGACTATAGGATTTAAAATTTTTAATTTTTTAAATTTTTAGAATTTTTTATATTTTATATTTTATATTATTTTTCTTTTAAATCCTAAAACAAAAATTTTGAAATTTAAAATGCTAAATCTAAAACTAACAGCTAAAACCAAACAAACTAAAGCTAAATTAAAATCTAAAGTTAATCTAAGAATTAAAATTTAAAAATTAAAACAAAAACTAATCAAATTAAAATCCACAATCAAATCTAAAACTCTAAAGAACTAACACTAAATGTTAAAAACTAAAACTAAAATATCAAATTAAAATATATACGTTTAAAACTAACAAGATCGAATTTTATAAGAAAATACACCTAAACTAAATTAAAACCAAAAAATTGAAATCTATTTAAATCCTAACTCCTAAACTACGCTAAAGCAAAACTAAACTAAATTAAATCAAAATCAGAAAAAATTAAAACCTAAAGCTATCCAAACAAAAAAATCGGATTAAAGTTAAAAATAAATGAATGCATATACATGAGGATCTACGTTTTATTATGTGTGTTTTATTTTTGTTTTGCAGGTCGATTAGGGGAGAAACAGACGACACGCAAAGGTAAAGATAAGGGTTAGCGCAGCATAGGAAATGGACAGTGGAAAGGAGATGTAAAGAAATGACAGTCGACAGTAGGAGGAGTTGGCTTGGACGTTGAAGAAATCGATGACGTGAGGGATGGAGGGAAATCGACAGACGACAAGGGAAATGCTGAGCGAATGAGAATGAAGCAAGGGAATCGAATGGATGAGGAAGGACATCGACAACAAAGAGGAATGGATTGTATGCAGAGTGAAAAGACGGGTTTTTGTCAGCATTTATGCAGTAAACAAAGGAAAAATAATTTCAATTAAACCCAGTACGCACAAATTTCGCCCAATAAACTTAAATTTATTCCTGACAAAACCTAGATTTTTGATGCTCTTTAAATCGACTATTATGCAGATCTGCCAACAGTAGAGATTCTAAGGCTAGATCCCTCCCTTGGGGGTTAGATCTGGCTCAGATCTAAAAAAAAAACTGAGTAAACCCTGCAACCTGCAAAACCAGTCAGATCCTGAAAATATATACACCTAAAAATTTATTAAACCCTTATAGCCCTAAAAATACAAATTTACAAGCTAATTTATAGATTTGAGGCCCTCATGGCCAGATTTGAATCCATTTTAGCACAATTTTTAGAAATTTAAAATTTTGAAGAGAGGTACAAGTCCTAGGAGACCCTATAAAAAACACAAATTCATCATATAACTTTGAGAAATTAGAAACGATGGGATTTTTTAGATTTATGAATCTGAGAGTCAGCTGATCCAACTGAAGACTTCCCCAGACACTCAAATCTTAAAAAAAAAATTCCCTGCACACTTAGATATGAACTTTAGATCGATAAAGATTTAAGAAAATAACATGAGATCCTTGAGAAAAATCAAAATGTCATTTTATGAACCCAGAAAACTGCACAAGATACCTGTATGCAGATTAATCCATGAAGGCCATCAACCATAAAAATATCAAACAAAGTAGTAGAGTTTAGAAATGAATCACCACATAGATCTGGAAAAGGAACACCAAAATTTGTAACCCCAAAGTCTTTATGCTTTATTCATCAAAAGAAATTACAAGAGCTTCCAAGAACAACTGCATGATCCTAAGATCGGATGACTCAAGACTTACAAAGACCTTTAATTTATAGGACAAAATCTCCAAGGGCTAGTTCGGTTGATCCATGTCAAAATAATCTCGACCGTCAAAAATGTTTGATCATCTTTTAATCTGGATCGTCGAAATTATAACTTTGAGGAAAAAACGAATTTATGATTTAAATCCAAAATTTTGACTTTGACTTAACCACCTAGGCCTAAGGGTCCAAAATTTCTTAAAATTCTCAATATTCCCTTCACCTAGGGCCTTTAAAAATTCATTTTTTAAGGACCAACGAATTTTTCCTTTGAAGGATTTTTATCTCACCTAGGACCTAAAATTAATTAAATTTCTGGCTTAAGATTTTTTTTGATTAATTTGACCAAAAAATTTAATTAATTGACTGAGAGGGGATTTTAATTATTTTTCCAACCCTATTTACATAAGATAATTACATTTAGACACATGAAGGGGGAATACCCATTCGTATAGACCCTCAAATAGGTACCCAATTCTGTGACTCAAAACATGATCTAGTAAACCAAGCAGCTTGTAATAAAATAATCTAGCCAACTAGCTAGGATTATTCCCAAACTACTTTTACAAAGACTCGATAGAAAACACTAGGACTCACTTAGCATGCTGATGACAAAATCCACCCTAGCTTTGGGGTGAGGCTGGAGGGGAAAACTCTACCGATAACTTGTGTCGAAAAACAAAAGTAAATCAGTGAGACAAAAAACCTCCTAGGATAGAAATCATCAACAACATACTAGGCTTACCTAGGTTTCTACATAAATTGATGGTCTTACTTAGATTATTTACATCATAAACATGCAGAATGGGTTTAAATTATTCGTAAGACTATCAATTGATGATGGAATTTGAATGGTGCGACCACGTCGAACATGACGAATCCCATTTGAAAAAATGTGGGTGTACTGCTATGGGGTAGTTGAAAAAGTGTGGTCAATAGAAGGATTATGTATTTAGAAAGAAGATAAAATATTGTTAGATTAGGAGAATCTGGATATATAAATGCATATTGTATATAATTTTTACATCGTATCAGAGCAGTGTTAATTCTTGAAGACTGCAATTGTGAATAATTGTTGAGTTTGTGCTGGTGGACAATTCGAATTTGCTGCGGAAAATGCTTGGTGCGACAGTTGAGTATACATTGAAATGTATTTCGATGGGTTGTGGTTGGAGTATGCCCTTGATGGGAGCTCGAATTACATATCCTAGAAGGATAGGATGGAGGCGGTGCCAGAAGATAATGGACTGAAGGAGTTCATCGATAGCGATGTTCCTAAGTCGGGATCTAGCAATCCTGCATTACTTGACTCATGGAAAAAGAAGGTAGCAAAGACAAGAAGAATTTTGTTGGAAGGTGTGAAGGACCATACTGTGTCCAGCCTTCATGGGAAAGCCACTCCATTTTCAACGTGGAAGGCTTTGACAGATTTGTTCCAAAGCAGCAGCGACCAGAGGAAGTTTGCGCTGAAAGACAAGCTCAGAAAAATAAAAATGAAGAAGGGCGAAAGTATTCCAAAATATCTCACAAAGTTTTTCCACTATAGGGATGAACTGGGAAGTGTGCGGATTACTGTTTATGATGAAGACTTGGTTATCTTGGCTCTCCTTGGGCTTTTGAAGAGTTGGCATAGCTACGAAGACTCTGTCAATGGATGGGAGAAACTGCCGAGATGGGAGCGACTTTGGTTGGATCTTGTGCAGAAGGAGATAAGGCAAGGTACCAAGGATGGCTCTTCATCGAAGAATGAAGATGAAGAGAATTGCACTTTGGCTTCCAAAGCATGGAAAGTGTAATATTCCCACTTTAGCACACAGCTAAATGGAATATTAAATTTTGATTTTTACACATAGGAGGTAAATAAATGGGTAAGGAGGCCCATACATTGCAGAAGAATGAATAAAATCCCTCATAATATGAAAAGGGATATTTAGAAGAGCTGGATTTCATACCCTCAAGTATGAAAGAGGAAATTTACATGAGGAAAAGGTTAAGTTTGACCAAGTCAACAGCGCTGGGATAAGAGGTGGGGACCACTTGGAGAGATAGCACAGTGTGAATGGGAGGAAGTTTCCTTGGTGGAAGAAACCCTAAGGAGTTGGACCCATGGGGAGAGAGTTCTCACTTGTTTAAAAGGAGGGAAAGGCATCCATTGTTACTCGTTAGGTATTATTGATTTTTATGGTCTGTTTAGACTCTTGTGGAGTCTCCTGTTGTTTAGCAGAGTTGCAGTGTTGTTTAGCACAAGGATCTCCTTTTTAGGAATCCTTATCCTTCCAAGATAGGCCTCTTGAAGGATCCTGTACTTCATTCTCCACATTCAGGCTCAAGGCGAAGCCACCTCCTTCAACTACAACATTATATCTACTCAAGTATAACATTGTGTTGCAGGGTGTTGCAGTGGAGGTCCTACAACACTATTTACGGAGGCATTTTTCAAAGGAGGGAGCTTCCATTCCTTTGGAAGGATAGTGAGGAAGGTTTCAGAGCTTATTTCAGATCTTGGCATTGGGCCAACTCATTCCCTTCCCCCTACAGTGCAGTATCCCTCAGTGACTGCATTATTTCCAGTGAGAATTTGCAGTGGGGGTTTTGCAGATAGTTTGGAGGGTGAGATATTCAGTGATAGGATCAGACTTTCACTTGAGAGATCCATTGAAGGATATTTGTTTATCTAATGCATCATCTTCAGTCATATCCATCCATTTCCAGTTCTTCAGTTGCAGCTGCTATCCTGCAACTCTGGCATTTATGCAGTTTTGCATATTTCAGCTAATCCTTCTAGGATTGACTTGAGGTATTATTTTGGATCTTATATATTCTCTCCCCTCATTGTATCAGCCATATATATGTAGATATATGATGTTTTTTATTTCCTATAGCAGTTCTCTCTCTTTGACTATGCAATTTTGATCCATAGACATTCTGCTATGCAATAGTATTTCACTATTCATATGTGTATTTAGGGGAGGCTTGTTTTCCTTGATCATCTGATGTATATTGTACTTATTTTCTGCTGATATATAAAATAAAATGTCTTTATGGTTTTCATACATCTTGGTATGATATTATCACTGCTACTCCATGTTAATGTTTATGTATTGCTGGATCTCCACATTTGGAATATCTTAAGATATTCCCAATAGTGTAGAATTTCCCTATTTTGGGATATTACAGAAAGGGAACGGGAAGAAATTTCCTTCAAAATCAGAAACTAAAGGCAAGAAGAAGGATTTTTCCAAGGTGAAGTGTTTTCACTGTCACGAACATGGGCATTTTGCCACTAACTGCCCATAGAAGAATAAGAACAAGAAGGCTGCTGGAGCTGCAACTGGAGAGGCCTTAGCCTTGCAATTTGAACTTGATTTTTCTTTGATCGCATGCTTGGTTTCAATATATATGGGATCAGTGTGGTATCTTGATAGTTGTGTGTCTTTCCATATGACGAGAGACAAGGAGTTGTTTAGTTACTTAGAGGAGAAGGACCTTCAAATGCATATAGAGATGGGTGACGATGGTCAATACAGTGCGACCGGAATTGGGACCATTACCTTTGAGAGGGAGTCCAGTAATCCATTCTTGTTGAAAGATGTTATGCATATTCCAGGTCTGAAGAAGAACTTGGTCTCAGTCACAATGTTGGAAGACAAAGGTTATGATGTTGTTTTCAGTGAGGGAAAATATTTCCCTTGACATAAAACAATGGGTCAAACCAAGAGGATAGGGATTCAAGTTAAGAATATCTACAAGCTAGAGGTAGATGGCTGCGCTACAATGGTGGGCAAAGAAGAAGAAGTGGTGAGCCAGGATGAGGGAAAATTATGGCACAAGAGATTGATCCATCTTCACCATGGCGCTTTGAATATTTTTCAGAAGATTTCTACTGGACTTCCCAAGGGTACTCTTGCGCAGTCAGATTAGTGCAAGGGATGTACTATGAGTAATTTTGTGAAGACCACCTTTCATGAGAAAGAGAACTATGCTTCGGTGATCCTAGAGAGAATTCATACAGATATGTGTGGACCTTTCTCGGTTGCTTCAACATCAAAACACAGGTATTATGTTATATTTTTTTATGACTATTCTCATAGATGTTAGATATTATTCATGCATAAGAAGAGTGAAACATTCTCAAATTTCTGTGAGTTTAAAGCATTGGTGGAGAAGGATTCAAGGAAGCAAGTGAAATCTCTACGGAGTTATAATGGTGGTGAATACATCTCGGGCGAATTCAAATACTTCTGTAGCAAAGAAGGAATTCGAAGAGAACTCATAGCGCCTCATAACCCACAACAAAATGGGGTCGTGGAGAGGAAGAACAAAATGATCATGGGTGTTGCACAAGCTATGCTTGAGAGGGAGCTAGACTTGCATGCAGTGGAGGAACTGCCAGTTCCGAAAGATGAGCCTCCAGATGTGGATCATCCACAAGAGGAGATTCATGAAGTGGAGTCCACTCATGCAGAACCAAACATCAGAAAAGGCAGAAAGCATACCATAGAAGCTGAGGGACTGAAGCTTGATGCAGCACAGAATGTAGGAGTCCCTACATCACAGCGCAGACATAGACAGTCACCTAACCAATTTAATAGATACATGGCTCTTATGAGCAAGTGTATCATGAAAAAGCCATCTTATTTTGAACAAGCAGTGTAGGAGCCCACATGGGTAGATGCCATGGTGGAGGAGTATGACTCCATTGTCAGAAGCAGTGCTTGGGAGATTGTTCCAAGGCCGATGGGTAAATCAGTTGTAGGATCAAGATGGATATACAAGGTAAATAAAGCTACTTATGGGAGCATTAAGAAGTATAAGGCAAGATTTGTTTCTCGGGGCTTCTCACAGATCGAGGGGATTGATTATGAATAAACCTTTGCACCTGTCACATGATATTATTCCATAAGGACCATCCTTGATCTCTCAGTGCAGATGGGTTGGCACATTCATCAAATGGATGTGAAGACTGTGTTCCTTAATGGGATCATTGAGGAAGAGGTGTACATTGAGCAGCCTGAAGGATTTTGGATCTTCAGCAGTGAGTCGCATGTGTGTAGGCTCAAAAGAGCATTGTATGGGCTGAAACAAGCACCTCATGCTTGGTACACACAGATCGACAGATATTTCACTGGACTTGGCTTCACCAAGAGTGAGGCGGGTGCAAACCTGTACCAAATTGTGGTGGAGGGTAAGCTTTTAATCATTGTTCTTTATGTTGATGATTTAATACTAACGGGTGATGAGCAGTCGATACAATCATGCAAGGTAGATCTTGAAAAAAAGTTTGAGATGAAGGATTTGGGCCTCCTTCATTATTTCCTTAGATTGGAAATATGGTAGCAGGAAGGTGAAATGTTTTTGTCTCAAGGAAAGTATGCCCAGGAGATACTGGAGAAGTTTCACATGCAAGGCTGCAAGCCTATCGACACTCCTCTTCCAGGAAATTGGAGGAAAGAGGATGCTACATCGGCAGAGGTAGTGGATGCAATTGTTTGTTGAAATTTGGTGGGTTCACTCATGTATTTAGTTAATACAAGACCGAACATATGCTATGCGGTGAACCATCTTTAACAAGCGATGGTTAAGCCTACCAAGCTCTTTTGGAAGGTAGGCAAGCATGTCCTGAGATATCTCAGGGGCACATTTGAGTATGGATTATGGTACAGACAGATGGATGAGATGAAGTTGCTTGACTTCACAGATGCAGATTGGGCAGGCAGCCCAACAGACAGAAAGAGCACATCAAGAGGGATTTTCAGTATCGAGTCTACGGCAGTTTCTTGGTATAGCAGGAAACAAATATCTGTGGCACTCAGTTCAGTGAAAGAAAAATACATGGCAGCAAGTCAAGCTGCATGTGAGGCTATCTGGATGACGAAGATCTTGGTTGGTTTCTTCAATTCACATTTATATCCTACAGTGATACATTGTGATAATCAGAGTTGCATTAACCTCTTGATTAATCCCGTGTTCCATGATAGATCTAAACATATTTATATCCAGTATCATCATATCAGAGATTTTGTGTAGCGTAAGATCATGTTGCTTCAGTACATTCCTACGGAAGATCAGGATTCAGATATTCTGATGAAGGAACTCACAAGGAGAAAATTAAAATACCATAGAGGCAGGATTGGGGTGAAGGATAATCCCTATCTTGTTGAGAGGGAGTGTTGAGATTCAACAAGATGAGGAGATTAGTGAAAAGAGTCGCCTTCACTAAGTGGGCCCGCAGGCTATTTTTGGCGCAAGTCTATTTTTAGACATGGTGATCATATTTCAGAAGTTGTAGGATGTTATTTTTGGATGGTTATTCAAGTTGGAAAAATAGATGAAATTCTATTTTTAGAATATTGGGCGAAGTCAATTTATAGATCGTCAATCTAAAAATAGAGGTGTTGATTATTATTAGCTCTTAATAATAATCCGACAATAAACAACAACTTATTCTCTTGGAGCACTTAATTTCAGTGCACAGATTTGGAAAATCAGTGGGGTGAAGGAATTATGCAATTCCTAGGGTTTACTGGTGGTTCATGCATGGAGGACTCAATTAGAACTGAAGTGGAAAAGTTATGACAAAGTTGGAAGAGTAGTTCATGGAGTTGTTATTTAGTTTAACTCAGTTGAGCTAGTTGTATCTAGTCTAACTGAATGATTCACTAGTGAGAGTGGAGTGAATTAATTATTTAATTAAGTCACAAATAATAAATCATTAATCAACTGAACAATACAGCAGTTAACTACAGTGCATGGCAGTTCCAGTGGAGACCTAGTGGAGAGATAGGTTAAAGGGAACGATGGACTATAAGTTGTGACTATAGTGATGCATTGATTACACCACACAAACATTGGATTTGGAAATGAGGATTGCATAGTCAAGGCAAGGGTAATTCGAATTCATTCAGAGCTATTCTTCAGCAGGGATTGCGCAATGGAGGCAGGCTATCAGGTGGCAAGAAATTGATGCATGGATTTGCAGATTTCTTCTGATTAGTGTGTGACGATTAATTGTACTGAGAGCTTGATGTACTAAGATTCATATGATATTGTTACATGATCTCTATGAAACATAATATATGATAGTTTGGGTTTTCAGCTGCAGGATTTCCCATTAAACAACTGTGTTATGTGTGTTTTTTTTATTAATTCATGTTTTTGCAATTGAGTTTTTAAATTTCCGCAAAAGATTAACAGTGGAAGGATTCTGTATTTAGCAAGAAGATAAAATATTGTTAGATCAAGATAATCTAGATATATAAATGCATCTTGTATATAATTTCTACACCAAGGGTGTTGCGCTTTCGGCCCTTCAAATCAGCAAAAACCAAAATTTTCCAAAAACTTCCCAAAATTTGCAAATATCTTCTTCGTGGAGTTTGGGATTCCCGTAGAGAAGCATCAGCTAAGATCTCAAGGTTTTCTTGGTGTTTTGTCTCCTTGAGTGTTTTACTTTCGGCAAGGGTTCTTTTGAGCTTGGCCCTTGCAAATTAATTTTTCAATGCATAGTGCTTGGCCATATTTTTTTGTATGCCAAGGTCCCTTTGCGTCTTCTTTAGCTGCTTGTGTTAATCCTTATAATACTTAATAATGTACCTTACCATGCCAAGGCTTATTTTTAAGTCTCTAATCTCTGCATCCTTGATTTGGAGCAGTATGCTAGTGACCCTCTCCTCATCTTCATTTTCATTGTCAAGGTCAATGAATTGGCACTCTTGTTTAGTTTGATGCTTGCCTTTATTATCTCCAACAGTGACCTTCTCCTTGCCTTTGTCAAGCTTCTTTGTTGATACAGGAGGCATGGCCCCTTGCCTTTCAGAGGTAGCAAACACATGCCTTTCTCCTCTTTGGTATGTTAATGGAAGAGGTTCAATTGTTCTCATTTTGGTGTCCTCATCATGGTTGCCATCTTGGCTGTCATTATCATTACCTTGGTTGTTTTCTTCATTTGTGTTCTCATTGTTAGATGTGTCATGAATTTCATTGATGTCATATTATTCATTACGTTGACTGCTGTTTTTATTTGTCTCCATGTCTTCCTCCTCATTACGTTGACTACTGCTGTTATTATCTCCAATATATTCCTCCTCATTACCTTGACTACTGTTGTTATTATCTCCAATATCAGCCTCACTTTTTTTACTGTCATTATGGCTCTTAGTTTCATTGCCACCATCATCATCATCTGTCTCTCTGTCACTTCCTTCATCTATATCCATATTGCCTTCTGCCTCTCTATCTTCAACCTTATCATTTCCCTTATCATCATTTGCGTTATCACTGTTAGAGGTATCACCATTAGTTTCTTCATCACTATTCACCTCTTCACTGATTTCTGCATTTTCATTTTTCTCACTGACTTGTGGGTTGTTTCCAACATCGTCATCATTTTATTGGCTGCTTTCTTCATCATTTGCCTCATTTTCATTGTTATCTACCTCGATGTATTCTTCCTCATTATTTACCTCTGCCTCTTCATCTTCTTCCTCTTTACAATCCTCTTCTTCATCATTTTTTGATTTATCACTTCCCTCTCCTTCATTCTCATTTGATGGTTCATCTTCATTTCCCTCATTGTCTGATGCATTAGCAAAGGGTGAGGAAGGAGGATGTAATGATGAGAGCACATTTGGCTGAGGATGGGGTAGTGGGTTTGTGAACACTTCATGGGCAATGAACGCCTCCCATAGAATACCTTTTTGCTCCAACTGATGTAACACAGCCATCTTGATTAAAGAGTGATGAAACAAGAATTTCATTTGCTTAGAATAGTTCCTCCTTTGTACAATGAAGGACATATTGTCATTACTCCTGTAGATATAGTAGGGAAAATGCAGCATCTTAACCCTAGTGAAGTGCATGAGAAATCTTACGTGGTAGGAATAAATTCTAGAGTACCCTCCCTCACATGTAAAATATTTCATGATGACCCTCATCAAGGGTGCATACCTCTCTAGCAAATGTGAAAAAGGGAAAATAGATTTGTAGACTTCTTTGTATCTGGGTTTAAGAAATGGCTCATAGAAGCTTATGTCTTAATTTTCTCTTTTGAACCATTTTTCACCAACATTAGGAATTCTAGTGGAAACAGAAATGGTATCTGATGACAACTCAAATTTTACCCCTGCGAGATTTACCTGTTTCTCATGTAGGTTGAGAATAAATAACCTAGTGAGCTCAGGTGACTTTGTACTTGTGGGACCTTTTCATAAAAATGAAAACACCCTACATTTTGGAAACATGTGATAATCATAGGAGAGGCATTAAGCTCCATAGTGTCTTGGGGTTCAAACCTATTAACCTTCCCACCTCTGTGTTTCTGTATCCTAGGCACTTGGCCTTCTTCACCACTACCATTTCCTCCTTCTACTGACATTTTCATTACTGTTGTTTTGAAACAAACCCTAGCTCTGCTTGTGAAACTTGATATTAGAAGTGAATTGGAATTATGGTGAAAGGCAGCCTTTGCAAGTGAGTGAAAGGGATAAATGAAGGTGTGAGTGTATGACAGAGCCTTTTAAGCTTTGATGGATGGTCAATTTCAAATCACTGCAACCACACTACTTCATACTCTACTTGACTGATATCTTCTTGTTTTTAGATGAAGGAGGTTTAAACAGGATTTTTAGCCGGAAGATTTAGGGTTTTCACTCCTTAGGGTTTGTTCAATTTCTTCTTAACATCAAACCATCAAAATTCACTGGAGGAAAAAGCATGACATCCACCTACCAGTTTTAGAAATGCTCTTGAAAACCCTTTGATGGCAGCTTGGAGGTAATTTTTGAGGTTTTTTGGGTGTTTGCAGGTGAAGGAGGAGCTTCAGGAGAAATCGCAACACCTGAACACAGATTCAGGCCTGTTGGGCTACCCTGCCCAATGCGTAGTGCCTGCCGGAATGCCTCTGCACGGGCTTGTTGGGCTTCTTGGGTGATAGCGCAGCGCACCTCTAAATGCATAGCACGTGTCTCTGAATGCGCAGTGTAGTGAAATTTTGCACAAGGAATTCCTCCAAATGCGTAGCTCCTGACCCTAAACGCATAGTGCCGACCTGAACGCGCAATGCTGGGTGGACTTGCCCAGTTTTGACCAAAAAATCACAGTTTTGTCTCTTCGATGCTTAGATAACCTTTGCAAGTGCACAATGAGTTATGTGGAGAAAAAAATTGTCCTTTATAGCCTAGGAAAATAAATCAAACTTTGAGGACCCACTTTGCTAATGTTTTTTACTCCCTTTCTTTTAACTGATATCCCCTTGACCCTTTTTTTTGTAGGTGGCTAAAAAAACATTTAGATGGCCCTTTCCTTTTTCTCTTTGAGTTTGACATATTCACTTTATGTTTTGAAGGGTTACACACAGTAATATTTTCAAATTTTCCTGTCCTTTTCATCATAACATTCAATCTACTTTTCTTACCTTTTTCTTTCTAATCATTCTTTCTCTGTTTGCTCTGCAGGTTGCTGATATGGTGAACTTGACATCCTTTTATAATGTTGGGGCTTTTATGAGTTTGATTTTTACACCTTAGAGACAATCAATCTTTTGCCACTACGATGAGTTTTAAACAATGCCTTTCACCTCCCTAGGCCACTTCTAATTTGCAGGTGCCTAAATTTATAATTCAAAATTTGTCCAGTGATACTCTTTTACCTCCTTTCTCTGCAGATTTTGTTTGAGTCACAAGGCTTACTTTCTTTGGCTTTTCTATGTATTTGAACATTTATCACGTAGTAGGTATTATGAAAACCCTGAAGTGGCTCTTCCCTTTATCTTTGAAGCCTGCTAACTTTATTTTGACAACCTCAGACATTTACACAGTGGAAGTATCTTCAAAACTTCTTTATTTTTACCTTGGAGCTCATACCATGGTTTTCTATCCTTTAACCATTGAGTGTAAATGACTGAAATGAGAGATTGAACCTCATTCATGTGTTTTACTGCATTGGTTCTTTGCTTGGAATATTGTTGATCCAATCATTCTTAGAAACCTTGATTTCTCCTCCAGACCCAATTCTTCCTATCTTATTTTACGAACTCATCATTTACTTTATCAATTTATTTTGTTGATTTACCTCTTAACATCCCTACAGAAATGCGAAGCACATTTACCTTTTGCAAAACTTTGAGATTGAAAAAGTAGCCCTCTTTGGAGATTTTTTTCTCTTTCTTGGGAAATCATGTGTTTCTCTCCTCTTACATTTGAAATAGCCTCTAGCACAGGAAAATTAGAGCTTCAAACATCAATGAAAACCCTACAACTTATGAAACCCTAATGACCTAGTGGGAGGATCCTTTGATTTGGCCTTTGACTGAAATCTGGTTTAAGATCTTCAAGTGTAAAAACAGATTTTTTTGACAAATTGATGTATTGAAGATCCAAAATCCAATGTACTTGATTTATCTAAAGAGCCTAAATAGATATTTTTGAGACCACTAATGCTTGAGGAACCTAGTGGACATGGAAAGGAAAAGTTGTTTCATAACCCTTGATGAGAAGTGGGGTGATGAGCAAAAGAAAAACATAGTACTGAGGTTATACATGGGAAAATAGAATATATATGAGTGGCACAAGCCCATGTGGGGTATTTTAGGAGTGGTAGATTAACCATGAAATGGAAAAATAGTGGAATAGTGAAAAATTTGGTAAAAATTTGGTGAGATTTCTAAGACTCACAATATTCAGGAATCTTGTTTTTAGAAATCTAGAATTGATATTTAGTCATCTATGAATAATAAAAATTATTGATTACTAACAGTAATAAGGAGAAATAATTATTAAATATGATGATAAAACAGAGGAAAAACATTGTCACCAAAGCATACCACAAGAATCCCAAGATAATAACTACAACTGCATGTATATTACCTACAAAAACATGATGTACACTAGCTCCAATCATTTATCTAACTAATTTCAAACCTTTGATTTGACTTCATCAGGTCTACATATAGATCAAAAACTACATTTGACCCTCTTAGGGGTCAAATCCATCATGATAGGAACTGATTACATCAATCTCTCTAACCAAACCTAAAACTAGGGAGGTTAGCAACTAACTCTCTATTTAGCCTTGACTAAATTTACAAGCATTGATGACCATAAATTTACATAAATTTAACCTTTACCAGAATAATATCATGTAAACTTCTAAAATGACAAATTTCATCATGAGAGATTTACTTTGACTGAGAAAACTCAAAAATTTGACTTTGTGACAGAAGTGCAGCGTGGTCAACTAGAAACGCAGTGTGGTGTTAGAGGCACTTTTTGGGTGGCTTAACCTGATATTTGAGCTTAAATTAAGGTTCATGAAGATATAATAGGATGTCTATTAGGCCTCTAAACCTTTAAACCTGCAAAAATCCACCTCCATGAAAGGAGGCAGAAACATGAAAAATAACTTGTTTATTGACTTTTTCTCCAAAATTGTGAGCTAACATGGCAAAGAAAGTGCATATAGGTGATGTGGAGTTCAAGGGATATCCATACATGTAAGCCACTTTCCATTTGGATGTTGTGAGAAGAAGCGCAGTGTGGCCACGTTGTGCTTCTCTCCAACTAAGCTAGAAATAACAAAAAATCCAAAAATTGACCAAAACTTCTCAAAATTTGTTGAAAATTCATTCTTATCATCTCTCAGTGATGGCCTAGACTACCAATTATGCATAAGCAAGAAATAAATGTTATATCTCTTTTTGAGCTTGAATAGGGTTTTCTTAAGCTTCTTTTGCATATTTCTGACCCTATTTTTGCAAATATGGTTCCTGGTGTAATAATGTCTAGCCATGTGTCTCTTAAGGTTTGTAGCTCTCTTTGCCTTCTTTATAATCTTATCCAGGTGTTAATTGACTACCCCAAGCCAAAACTCTATGTCTTCTTCAATATTAGCTTCAATAGTGTCATCAATGCAATGTTGACTTAGGGGAGAAGATGGCTCACTTCCTTGTCTTTTTTTGTCTTGCTATTCCTCTTGTATTTGGCCTCTTTGACTTGATTTGAACATCCTTGTTATCTAGTTTCTCCACATCTATCACTGCCTTACCATTATCTTTATCTACCACCAAATATTCCTTAGGTTTTCTTAACAGCAATTTATTTACCTTGAGTTGCATGTTCTCTTACTGCAAAAATGATATCATGAAGTTTTCTTTTGAGAGATTACCCTTAAGCTCTCTGATTTATGCCTCTTTTTAGTTGATTATTTTCTTAGATAATTTTTCCTCCTTGTGTTCTACTAGTTTAGCCATGTCTATGAAAAAATGTTCCTGCTCTTCTTCTGCAAGGGTGCATCAGATTTTCCTCCTAATGTTTCTTCTCTAATAGTGTTAGGTTGAGATCTTTCCACAATCTCAAGGGAAAACACTAGTCTTTTACCTCTGCTATAAATTTTAGTAACCTCTGCCCTAGGTGTTTTTGTAGCTGATGGTTTACTAGATGAGCTAACCTCGTGTGGCCTTGATGATGCTGAGGGAGTTCTTTGACGGGTAGGTTGACTATTGGTAGTCATAGAGCCGATTGATTTCATGAATTTCTCCCATGATATATTAACCTATGAAAAATAGTGAAGAAAAATGACTTTGAACGAACAATGATGAAACAAACTTGCTTGGTGATATTTCCCTTTGGTTTGTACTTTCTCAATCATCTTGACTAAGCTTCTGAATAAGAAATGAGGCAATTTCAATGGTTTGATGGCAGTTAAATGCATCAGTATCCTTATGTGATATTGATAAAATATAGAAAATATCCCTTCACAAGTAAAATTTTTCATAATTACCTTCATCAAAGGGGCATATCTATCCAATAATTGTTTGAAGGGAAAGATATGAGTAGGAGGATATTATAGTGTGGTTTCATGAAGAGCTTGTAATTTTCAATGTCCAAATCCATCCCTTTAAACCAAATCTCTCATTGGTAAGGGATACTTGTGGCTGAGGCTATGGAATTTGTTGATATGATGAAGTCAATCCCCGTTATTTTTGTCTTATCCCTCCTGAAATTAGTGGAAAAGAGGCTTTTCAACTTGGCATGGAAACCTACCTCTTGTATTCTTTCACAAAACCATAGGAAACCAACATCTTCAAATGATTTCTTTATGAATGATGAAGCATTAATATCTTTCATATTGGATGTCTCAAATATAGATACATGACCCCCCTTATTTGACTTCTTCTTCTCATTTTCCATGGTTACATTTTTCTTGACAAAACCCTAGGTTTGGTAGGAGGAAAGGGTAGGGTAGAATTTGGAAAAAATGGAAAAAAGGACAGCTAGTTTAGGGAAGGGAATGGAGGGGATAGGGATTAGGGAAAATTCTAGGGAAATTACAGGGGGTAGGGATAGATATTAGGGAGACTTGGGAATTTGGATTTCTTGAAATGAGTGAGTGAAAGAAGGGAAAGGGACAAACATAGCCGTAACCCAGAATTTATGCAAAAGTGCAACGTGGGCTAGGGTTTGTGGGGAGAATGGGGGAGATTAAAGGAATGGGTATGGGAAATTTTTGGGGGGAGTTATATACGGTGTGTATGAGGGTGATAAATAAGGAAACTATGGATTTTATGACTGAGATGAATAAAAAAATTAGAGAAACCAAAAGCGCAGTGAAGCCCTACAAGAGGGATTTGCAATGTGTTTTTAGAGAAATAACTGCATGAGAGAGGTAGTAAAGTCTAACTTACTTCATTTGGAGCCCCTGAAACTTGTTTAATGCTGAATGAAGCCCTTTGGATGCTCCTTTGGCCTTCCAAGGTTAAAAACACAACGTGCTAGCAGAAATGAAACGTGCTTAGGTAGAAACGTGGTGTGCTACCTATTTAGGCCTTTGATGATG
The DNA here is from genome assembly GCA_034641835.2 of Pinus albicaulis. Taxonomy (NCBI): domain Eukaryota; kingdom Viridiplantae; phylum Streptophyta; class Pinopsida; order Pinales; family Pinaceae; genus Pinus; species Pinus albicaulis. The sequence goes on from CM076582.1 coordinate 249,622,601, forward strand.
AAAAGATGAAAGCTATGAAGGTTGAGATGAGGCTCATTTGTGGATGAGAGCTATAGGAAGATATAATGATGTGTTTGAATACTTTGAATGGTCCTTTATAGCTTGGAAAGTTGATTTTTTCTTTAGTGATGGAGTGACATCACATGTTCGTTTTTAGAAATGAAATGATAATATAGTGTAATGCAGCTTTTATTACTCTTTTTTGTAAAAGTTTTCAAAAAATATTTCAAAGTTACATCTCCCTATGGAGTAAATGTAACTTTGAAATATTTTTTGAAAACTTTTCCCTAATTACTAACACCCATGATGGTGACTATGGTGATGACATGACTCCCTACATGAATTTTGATGACAGGAGATAATGATGACACCAAATACATATCTCAAACCATGATTTGGAACATTGAACCCTTAAAGCATGCATGTTATGATTTGATGAGAAAAAAATAATGACCAAGACACTCTTCTAATTACCTATCACAAGGAGTGATGACATGACCATGATGGAATTTTTTGACCTTGAATATGGAGGGAGTAGTAATATACCTAGATACTGACAAATGATCAAATTTTATTTGAAAATTCATTTGAAACTATAAAAATTTGACCTAGGACCCTATCAAATGACATTTAAAGAGTACTTTTGATCACAGGTAACTCAAAAACACTAACAGTAGGTATCATGCACACATATTTTCTAGAGTTCCCTCACACTTTGGGAGCTCAACCAAGGGTAAATAACTATGCTTAGTGTTCTTGATCAATGATACCCCTTATCTGGAGGGATCAAAATTATCAATCCAAGTTTCTCTCTTAAGACAAAGAACTTCCCTTTCAACAAATCCTTGGTGATAATATCAATTATCTTCTAATATGTGTATATGTGGTGGAGTATAGCTGCTCCTCTCTGCACCATGTCTCAAATGTAATGATCTTTTATCTATATGTGCTTGGGCTTGTCATTAAATAAGATATTCTTCCAATTGAATCCCACTCTTATTGTCACAATATAGCATAATGGTGTCTAGAACCTACTCAAACATCTCTCAAAATATCTTTCTCAACCAAACTGCCTCTAAGCTAGCAATGATAGTGGAAATATACTCTTCCTTAGTAGTAATCAAAGATATGGACTTGTGTTTCTTTCTCATCCAAGATATGATGGCGGATCCAAGGCTAAAAAAAAATCCTGAAGTGCTCTTCCTGTCAATAATGTTTTTGGCCCAACCAAAATTGGTATATCCATGAAGTCTCACATCTCTGGCAGTGTATCTCAAACCAAGGGTAATAAACCCATGTAAATATCTCATAATATGTTTAGTAGCAACCCAATGTGCATGGATAGGATCTGTTATGAATTGACTCGAGGTGTTCACTGCATAACATATTTTTGGATGGGTTCTCACTAAGAACATTAGAGCCCAAATCAATTATCTATACTCAAATGGATTCGCCAAATCGGGTCCTGAAACTTCTCCGCATAGCTTCTTGAAAGTCATTTCCAATGGTGTGCTTAGGGACTTTCATTCTGTCATTTAAAATATTTCCAATAAATTCACGACATATCTTCCCTATGAAATGAAAATCTCACTGGGCCTTTTCCACACCTCAAGGCCTAGGAAGTAGTGCATGAGTCCAAGGTCCTTCATCTCAAATTCAAATTCTAGCTCCCTCTTACAGTCGATCATCAGGGGCTAACTACTTGTCAGAAATAGATCATCAACATATAAAACTAAAATCAATGGCATACCTTGGAAAAACTTGAAGTAAAGGTAGAGATTGGTGTTGCTTCTCACGAATCCAAGATTCACCATGTAACTATTTATGTGGACATACCATGCTCTGGGGGCTTGCTTCAATTCCTACAATGCCTTCGTTAACCTGTAAATGTGTTCCTTTCGATCCTCCACTTAAAATCCATTTGGATGCTCGAAATAAACTTCTTACTATAACATGCAATGAAGGAATGTTGTCTTCAGATCCATATGATGAAGGGTCCATCATTAACTTGTGAAAAGGGAAACAATAACAAATATATCATCATAATATTCTCCCTATTTGTGGTAGAATATTCTTTCCATGAACCTCATCTTATCAATGCTTCCATTGAATCCATTCTTGATCTTGAATATTCATCTTTAAGTCACCATTGATTTCCATTTTAGTATCAGAACAACATCTCATACATCATTCTTCGTAATTGATTCATATTCTTCGACCATGGCATCCTTCCAAACTTGTTTTTTAACGAATTATTAAAAGGTGTGATGCTAAAATTGAATCATATTTCTCATCACAACAACATATCCTTCGTAACTACATGGCTTCCTACTTCCTCTAAAATTCCCTCTAGTGGGAATATGTCTCTCGGCATCATGTAATGTGTGACAAAGGAAAATTGGCCTCTTCTTGGTAGGGGGATCACATGGAGGAGGATCCAAGGGGTCTATGGGCTCTATGGGATCATCAAAAATATATTTCTTCGAGTCAGGTATGGAAATACCTTCTAGAATATTTATATCATCACTTTACTTCTTAGGAGGAGGAGGCAGAGGAAGGTCCCATACTTTTCCAAGGGAAATATCTTCTTCGAATGTTGCATCCTTGATAATTTCAACCTTAATTTGAGCATATATATATATATATATATATATATATATATATATATTCTAAATGCTTTGTAATATTCACATTACCCAACAAACTTACCTTTTCTTCTAGTGGTTTCTAGCTTCTTTATTTTTTCTTTTGGCACAAGGAAATATATGGGCCAGAAAATATGTGAATATGTTTTTTGGAGTGTTTTTGTCCAATGCTTGATGAGGAACCCTATTTTGAACATATATCGTTCTATTTGTTGCTTCAACCCAAAGGAACTTTGGAAACTTTTGACCATGGAGCATGGCTTGGGCAGCTTCCACAATAAACTTGTTTTTTCTCTCAACCACTCAATTTTGTTCAAGATTATAGGGAAAAATAGTCTCCTTCCTAATACCTTACTTCTTACAAAAATATATGAATTCATTTGAAATGTACTCTCCACTATTGTCAGACCTTAAGATATTAATTTTCTTCCCTTTTTTATTTTTGACCAAAACCTTGAAGTCCTTGAACATTTCGAAGGCCTTGTCCTTGTGCTTCAAGTAATATATCCATTTTTTCCTCAAGAAATCATCAATGAAGGTTACGTGGTAGATATGGCCACCAAGAGAGTGTATGTGCATTAATCCAAATATGTCAAAATGAATGAATTGGAGGATTTCATTAGTCTTATTCTCGCTAGAGGGGAATGGTCCCCCTATCTTCTTTCCACTAGCACATCCTTGAAATACTCCATCATGTTGAGCTTGAACATCAGGGTTCCAAAAGACCAACTTCTTCAACTTTGGAAGGGATTCATAATGTATTTGATCCAATATTTGGTGCAACATATCTCTTTGATTATTAGTATCATGGACCATTGCTAGAAGAGGTCTTCCAATGAATCTAGATTGTCCTTCAAATCTAGATCCCAATGTGAAAGCATCTCTCATTGAGGATCCCACAGGACAAGTAAGTAATTTTCCCTTGATGAATGTGACTCTCATTCCTTTTTCCTCGAAAGAAGATATAGATAAAAAATTATTATTCAATCCTCGCACATATATTACATCATGGAGAAAAATATATTCCCCAAAGTCCAAATTAAATTTGATAGAACCAAATCCCTTAATAGGATGAGTGGAATTTTCTCCAAGAATAATCTTCAAACTTGACTCCCTCTCCACAAAATTAGGGAGAGCCTTCTTATATCCACAAAAATGATGATAGGACCCACTATCAACCAACCAAATATCCAAAGTATCTGGGTGAGAGGCACTAAAAAGAGAATAAATAAGGATATATTCAGATTGACTAGTAGTAACATTACTTCCATACCTTGAATTTGTTGATTTTGTTTGAGGATGATGGTCTTCTTCATGATCATTTGGAACATCTCTTCTATTTATTCCATCCCTTCCATTATGATCATTCCTTTGATCATCTCTCATTTTATTATTGAACATGTTATTGTTGCTTCTAGTATTGTACCTTGGAGCATTGTTCTTCTCAGGGAAATCACTAGCATAATGAAATTTCTTGTGAAAATTGTAGCATTCAATGTGAAACAATTCCTTGTCTATTCCACTCCTCCTATTATCATTTTCCGGCAGGATTCCTTGAACTTGATGAACCTCCTTTTCCTTTATTTTTCTTGTTATGAGTAATGAAATCAGTGGGATCTCCTTCTTCATGTTTTTTTCCCGCCTCTTGAAATAATCCTTTATTATTCTTGAGTGACTTTTCCAACAATATCAACAAATTACCATAATTTTTTGTTGTTTCTTATGGTAGTAATGAAGGTTTCCAACTAGGAGGGAGATCTCTAAGGGTTGCCAACACCAACTTCCTTTTAGGTACAGTTTCCTCAAATATTTGTAACTGATCTTTAAGATGAGATATCCTCATGATATGGGATTGTATAGATTATACTTTATTCATTTTCATATCTTTGAGTTGATATTTCAAGGAGATGATTTCATTCAAATTGGTAACTTCATACATTTCATCTAGCTGATCATACATATCCATAGGCTTCTTTAAATTTCCAACATAGGCAAGTAAATGATCTTGTAAGCCAATAGCTATAATTTTATTTTGTTTTAACTCACCTCTCTTGTACTTGTGGTTGAAAGTAGTAGGGGAATTTTTTAGATGCTCAAGAAATTTTAATTGTATGTACTCCAAGACATTATTGGCATTTGATATGACTTCCAACCGAATCTTCTAGGCAACAAAGTTGGATGAGTCACCTATCTTCTCATTTTCCTTGAAGTGAGAGGTAAATATATTGAATTGATTAGATAGTCTCCTTCAAATTTTCAAAATATGATTTCTCTAGATCTTGTCTTCTTTGGGCTTATCCTTCACATTAGTTTTGATACCATGTTAATTTTCCAATGCTCTATGATATTTCAATTACTTTAGCTCAGTTCACTTCTTCAATAAACAATCTTCTTCTTTTTTCAGTAAAAAATAATTATTTGAATTCAATTCATTAGCTAAAGATATGAAAGTTAATTCAATGACAATAGGAGAAAATAAAAACATCAACAAGAGACATTGATTTGGTCAAAGACCAGGGGAAAACACCACAAGGGGGAAACCCTTTGAAATTATTCTTTTATTAGATTGTCATAAATTTTTCAGTGGAGAGTATAATGATACCAAATCCAAGAGTCAAACTCAAAAATTGGCTTATCAACATCCAAGGTCCAAATGTTAATGAAGAAAAGTAAAATTTGTCCAAACGTCATAATCTCCAATTATGGTTAACAATCAACACCAATCAATGTGTGCTAACTAGTCCATAAATCTATGGTCAAATTTATCCAATCAAACTCGGTCAAAGGTCAAAGAGTGTGGCCTTAAATTTTGGTCAATCAAAGCCAAACGTAGTCCAAAAATATCCAGTCAAACTTGGTAAAAGGAGAGAGAAAAATTTGCGGTAAATTCTGCAATTTTTCAGAGGGTTAACCCAAGTAACACTCCTTTAAATGTCTTGATTTTTGTGCCAAAAAACGCAGCCTGAAAAAAAAAAAAAATTATCCCAGAAGATTAAACCCAAAATCATCTCCAAAATTCAAATTTAATGTTGGTCAATGCTAATCAAAGTTCCAGAAAACTTCATATTTCGACCACATGTAATTTTTTCCTCTTTATCCTTCGCACATGTGAGAGAAACCCTACAATTTTTAGATCTATCAAACCCAAGAAGAGATGACGATACGATGTGATGATGGTGTCCAAATGAGGCTCCTTGAATTGTATTTATATGCATTGGAGGAGAGACAATTTGTGCTCTAGGCCGACTTGATCAAATGTTAAATTGGGGGCTTTACGTAAAAAAAAACACTTTCCCTTAATGGAATCCAATTACTATGTAACCATATCACAAAAAAAAAAGAAAAAATATTGATCAACGACTTGAAAATTAGCCTCTTTGAGGGGGAAACCTCCTTTTACATTACATAAATTAAAAATTATTCGATGATACAAATGACAAGACCACCTTGGTATATATAGGAGTCTAACGGGTCAAAATATAATAAGACCCTACATAATAATATTAATTTAAGGGCACAACAATAACAATAAGGGGGATACACTAATAATAAAAATAAGGAGGATACACTAGTATTATAAGGATCTAACAAACCCCTCTATTTCAAAAAATGTGTTGTCCTCAACACTTGAGTAGTTTTTGATGCTTCTATATAAAATTATCATCCTCCCATGTGGAACCTTCAACGGTTAAGTTCTTCCACTTAAAGAGATACTCCAATATTGATTGATTTCGTAGTTGTCAGGTTCTTGTTTACATGACTGCTTTAGGCTCCATTATGATTTTTCCTTCCTCGTCAAGTTTTGGGAATGTTGTTTGAACTGGGAGCTTGTCATTGATAACCTTCTTTAAGAATGAAACCTGGAAAACTAGGTATACATGAGAAGATGCAGGCAGCTCCAATTCGTATGCCATGGTACCAATATTTTGCAAAGGCTTGTAAGAGCCATAGTACTTGCATGCTAATTTATTATCCCTCTTATCTTGCTTGAGAGACATTTTGTTGTATGGTTGTAGTTGTAAAAATACCCAATCACCTATGTTAAAAATTCTTTCATTCTGATGTTGATCTTCCTATTGTTTCATTTAATTATGCGCTAGAGTGAGGTTATCCTTTAAGAGTTGCAGAACTTGTTGATGATGCTCAATGTGATCTTCCATTGCTTGAACCTTAGAATTTTCTCTTAAATATGATGTGATGGACGTTGGATGACATCCATAAAGTGCCATAAATGGGGTTATTTTTAATGTAGTATGGAAAGAAGTGTTATACCACCATTCATCCAAATGTTGGAAATGTTGTCATTGATGGCAAAGGAAGTGGCAAAGAAGGAGCATCTGAACAGCAACAAGGAAAACAGAGAAGTAAGGAATAGCATTAGACAAGAAGTAGAGATACTAACAGAGAGATAGCATAAGCAGCAAAGAGACCAGCAGAAAGAGCAAAGAAGTAGAGAGGAAGTAAGGCAGATAAGGAACTGAGGCAGCAGACAACGCAGAGACAGTGAAGATAAGTAGAATGCATAATTGAAGCAAAATTGTCCAGAGATAGAGTAGGAGAAAAAGGCCATCAAATAGACAAGAATAAGTGAATGTTCTAGTAAATAGTAATCTGTGATAAGTAAGAAATCCATTGAAGGAATTAATGGTTGCGGAGATATGATGGTTTTAAGAACTTGAATGTACAGTTAGAAGCGGAACTGTGACAGGATAGAACTCCGAACATGCAATGGAAGGTTAATATATTATATATATCATAGCAGAATTAAAGACAGAATGACATTGAATTGTCTCGAGTTGATGTTTGTGAGGAAATCCCGTCCATTGGTTCTCTCGAATTGTTCAAACAAACTCTGTTGAAATTCTTTCCCCTCATAGAGGAAGCCTGCGTATAACTAACTCTATCCTAATGGTAGTGAAAATCCCATCGGAAGAAAACTACATTTGTTCGTTGTTTATTGGAAATCCTGCCGAAGATAGACCGGAGTTAACTAAGTAAGAAGGATAGCGCAAACCCAGACTAACCCTTTGGAATCATGAACGGAACCTGGAAGGAAAGAGGTAGAACGTAACAAAAGGAAGTGCGACGAAGCCCTGCATGGAAGAGCAGAACCGTGACCAAGTAAATAGTGAAGGCGGTCTATGGTTTTCATCGCACCACCTATGCAAAGCAAGCTGTATTTCCTAGTTGGGGAGCGATTCCATAGAGTGCTCGACACGCGTCCCTGTACGACTCCGCAAAACCGCTTGTCAATGTGCGCCATCACGCATTATAGTTCGACCCAGGATGCCCAGCGATATTATTGTGCGCCAATGATCTGGGGAGAAGCCATCGGACGGTGGTCATGTGAGGAAGATGCACGAAGATTAACCAAAGTACGGCGGGCCATCGTACGTTAAGATTCGGCGTCGGAGGTCGAGCGATATGCATATATGCCGTTGATCTGGAAGCTTACTATCTAACGGTGATCGGACACTGGACTTGCGCGAAGTTTACCTATGGTATCATGTGCGTATTTGAGTGGCTATTGACTATATATGTGGGCCCAGGGTCAAAGGTTTATCATAAGGTTAATTTTTTGAAAGCGTTGGATATTTCTCTAAAGTACGAGGGGTGGTAACTTTAATCCTAAAGTTCAGTTCAAAGTTGTAAATATATTTATTTTTCAATTTCTTCAAATTGATAAATAAATTAAAAAGAAATCAAAGAGGCATGTGGGGTAAACTAAAGGAAATACTGTCAAAGGAATACCATTAGCGGTTGAATGGTTTTTACTCATGGTATTGATAAAAGGTTAAACTATATAAGGCGAAGAGTATGATAGTACGAGGTGTGCATGCGTAAGGGTGGTGAATGAATAAATTTCTCTAAGGAATATCTGCATGGACGAACTCTGTTCTTAATTGATAAATCTGAATCTACGATGCACCCATGGATATAATGATCTGACGATGATGAATCTCTGGTTTGATCGACTGACGAAATCATAAATCTGGTGACCTGCAAGGTATGTTGTGTGGAAACTGGTGGACCCAGTATGAAAATTGATGAAACATGGTCCACAATAGATCTGAGGGTCAAAGCCTTCAGTGAGGGGGTTGTAGCTCCTTTCCAGTGGTAGCTGGTAAACGAGAGAAGGTTGTAGCCTTTCTGCAGGTAGGTGCCTGTGTGCTGGTATAAGTCTGCACTAGCATAAATTGTAAGAAGTTTTCTCTATAATAAATATTAAAGACTGAGATAACATCAGCGGTGGTTTTCTCCCAAATTGGGTTTCTACATTAAATACTGGTGTTCATATGTGTGGCTTATGTTTGATGGTTTGTTCTGTTATTTCTATTCATACTTACTGCTTACTAAACATCTGATGAATGAATGATGCAATGATCTAAGTAAAGACATAATAAGATCTCTGGACATACACGTTGGATTCCGTAAAATAGCATATGGTTTTAAGAGAAAGAAAATGTAAAGATTGTCAGCCCTAAATACTGATTCACCCCCCCTCTCAGTATTTTTCCCAACAATTGGTATCAGAGCCGGTCCTTCTGAAAAAGCTTAGATGCTAGAAGGAAGATCAAGCAAGATGAGTAATCAAGATGGAACAACATCTATCAGGCCTCCGCTCTTTAATGGAAACAATTTAATCTTCTAGAAAACAAGGATGAAATCCTATCTCCAGTCTCTGGGAACAGATGTATGGGCAATTGTTGAAGGAGGATATCAATATTCAGCTGCAGTACCAACAGATTCAACGAAAAGAAAGAATTATGAAACCAATGAAAAGGCGGTCAATGCTCTATTGGGAAGTCTGACTGAATCAAAATTTGTCAAATTCATGAAGCTAAATACAACAAAGGAAATATGGGACAAAATCATTCTAAGTTATGAAGGTGATGCAAAGGTAAAAAGTGTTAAAATCCAAACTCTCAGAATTCAATATGAGAATCTAAAAATGGATAATGAGGAAAGCATTGAAAAATTATTTTTACGTCTTGATGATATTGTAAATCGTATGAGAAATCTGGGAGAAACAATAACCGAATATACTCTGGTTGAGAAAATTTTAAGATCACTAACTGCAAAATTTGAGTCAAAAGTTTCTGCTCTTGAAGAAAAGCAGGATCTTCAAAATCTTACTGTGGTGCAACTTCATGGCATACTAACTGCATATGAAATGAGAAGAGGAGGACCATATGAAGTCAAAGAAGAAGTCTTTAGAACTTCTACAAAAGGGAAGGAAGTACAAAAATCAGAAGGATCAGGATATATCTCAGAAGAAGATGAGATAAACTTTGTAAAGAAACTTCAACTTGGCATAGGACGGTTCAGAGGTAAGCTTCCTTTCAAATGTTTTGATTGTGGAAGAGTTGGTCATTATGCTACTAAGTGTCCTCATAAAGAAACACATAAAAAGGGGAAGGAAGTAGTAAGAATGAATAAGAATCATTATAGCACTAGAAAAAGTTACTATACTCATGAAGACAGTGATGGGTTATCTGATAGTGAGGAAGAATGTGAACAAGATCTTAGACTTCTCATGGCATTTGAAAAAGAATCTAGAGAAGAAAAGGATACTTTTTTGGATGCTCTAGAAGACAATGATTTTCTTGATGAAAACAATCAACTCAAAATTTGCTTAGAAGAGAGTAAAATAATCATAGAAACTCTGAAAAATCAGCTTGAAGAAAAAGAGAAACACAATGAGAAACTAGAATGTGAAGTAGTAAGTCTAAGAAAATAACTCAAGAAAGTAAAGACTCTGAATCTTAGATTTTCTAAAGGATTTGAAACCTTAGATGAGATTATCAAGGTACAACGTTCTCCTTTTATAAAGACAGGTCTTGGATATATCGGAGAATCTTCTCAGGATTTAGCACCAAATTATCTAAAAGCAGCTACTGCTGGTATACAACATGCTGCCACTCAGCAAGGGAATAAAGAATCTTCGCAGGTAAAGCATGATCATCTCAATTCAAAGAACACTAACAGGAATATCTTTCAAAGAAACACCAATCAACAGGTAAATTCAAGAAGGAGATTTTATGATCGTAGGAATTTCTTCTTCAATGGACAATGTTTTTCATGTCACAATTTTGGTCATAAAGTTGTTCAATGCGTAGCATATAAAACCATCATGACAAGAGAAGCAATAAAGAAAAGGATTGATATTGAAACAAAGAAGAATACCTATAACAACTTTTCTCCTCTTCAAAATGAATTTGAATGTGCTTATTGCAATAACTTTGGCCATGAAGAATCTGAATGCAGGAGCAAATTTCAGCCAAAAGAACATGTTCCTTCAAGCTCCAAAGTATGGAAAAAGAAGGAATTACAGGTTGAAAATTGTGGCATAGCGTTATTTGTAGAAGATGAAGAAAACCAATGGTACATTGATAGTGGATGCTCAAGACACATGACAGGTGATAAAAACAAACTTCTTGCATATAGTGCTCTAGAAAAGGAAAAGAATGTTACATTTGGAAATGATACTCCTGCGGTCATTAAGGAAAGATGGTTTGTTTTTCTAAAATAAAAGGTGAAAGCTAATGAAGTCATGTATGTGGATGGATTAAAGCATAACTTGTTGAGTGTAAGTCAAATGTGTGATCAAGGAACTGAAGTTGTCTTTAGTTCAAAAGAATGTGTGGTACGTGATCTTGATACAGGTAAAACAATTATAAAAGGAAAAAGAACTCCAAGCAACCTGTATGTATTGAAGAACTGCAGAGAACAATGTTACTTGAGTAAATCTTCAGAAAACTGGCTATGGCATAGAAGGTTGGGGCATCTGAGCTTCTCTCAAATCAACAAATCAAGCAGACTTAAAGTTGTTCGTGATCTTCCCAATATTACTCTACTTGAAAATATCATATGCAAATCTTGCCAATTCGGTAAGCAAACTAGGGTACAATTTAATGCCAAGGAAGGATCATCAAGTAAGCCTCTTGAACTCATTCATACTGACATATGTGGACCTATGAGGAAAAAGTCACCACGTGGTGAAGAATAATATATCTTATTCATTGATGATTTCTCTAGAATGTGTTGGATTGGGTTGATTAAACACAAAGATGAAGCATTTGAGAAATTTCAGATCTTCAAAGCACTGGTTGAAAATGAATTAGATCTAAAAATCAAGTGTCTTAGATTTGATCGAGGAGGAGAATATACATCCAATGAATTCCTTGAATTTTGTGAACAACATGGTATAAAAAGACATTTTTCTGTAGCTAGCACTCCACAACAGAATGGCATAGTAGAAAGAATAAACAGAACAGTTCAACAAATGGCTAGAGCTATGCTTGATGATTTCGGAACACCTGACACATTTTGGGGAGAAGCATCACATACAATAGTAAATATTCTTAACAAGGCACATGTTCGTATAAATAGTGATAAAACTCCATATGAACTCTGGTATGGTAATTATCCCATTGTAAAGCATTTTAGAATTTTTGGAAGCAAATGTTTTATCAAAAATAATGATGAAAAACTTGGCAAGTTTGAACCCAGAGTAGATGAAGGAATATTCCTTGGTTACTCCTCTAGGAGTAGGGCATATAAATGTTACAATAAAAGATTTCCGAAGATTGTTGAATGTATAGATGTTGTTATTGATGAGTCTCCAACAGCTCCAAAAGAAGAAAAACAAACAACAATTGAAGACGATGATGATGACATATATATTTCTACATCAAATAGTAATGATACAAACAATGAACCCAATGAAGAACCCGAAGATGATTTGTCTGAAAAGGCTCCATCCAGATATGTTCAAAAGAATCATCCAGAATCTCAAATTTTGGCAGAAAAGGGATCAGGTGTACAAACAAGAAGGGCTCTTGTGGGATCTTCTAGCAATCTGGCATTTCCGTCGACTATTGAACCTCACAATGTTAGTCAAGCTAGAAAAGATTAATGTTGGATTCAAGCCATGAATGAAGAGCTTGATCAAATTGAAAATAATCACACTTGGGACTTAGTACCAAGACCTCATGACAAAAATGTCATTGGTACAAAATGGATATTCAAAAACGAGTTAAATGAGAATGGGGATGTTATAAGAAATAAAGCTAGACTTGTTTGCAAGGGGTATGATCAAAAAGAAGGTATAGACTTTGAAGAAACTTTTTCTCCTGTAGCCAGACTTGAAGCCATAAGAATGTTTCTTGCTTTTTCAAGCTTCCAATAAATCAAAGTTTATCAAATGGATGTTAAATCTACTTTTCTCAATGGTGATCTAGAAGAAGAAGTTTATATAGAACAACCAGAAGGATTCATTTTGGGAAATGATGAAAAACTTGTTTGTAGACTTAAAAAGTCTCTATATGGTTTCAAACAAGCTCCAAGGGAATGGTACTATCGTCTTGACAAATATCTTCATCAACAAGGATTTTCAAAAGGGTCTGCTTATAGCAACTTATACACAAAAGCTGAAAATGACAAACTATCACTACTACATTTGGCGGAAATTCCGACACTTGGTTCCGACGCTTTTGACCAAATGTCGGAAATTTCCCTAATTTTTTTCCATCCCGCCCGAAACCGTCTCTATACCGACGTTTAAAGAAAAGTGTTGCAATACCGACACTTATAAAAGTGTCGCAATTGCGACGATTGGAGGAAGACGTCGCACTTGCGACACTATGGCCCAACGCGTCGCTATTGTGACGACTACAAGTGCGACACAATGTCTAAGTGTCGTAATTGCGACGTTTGGAGGCCTTCGTCGCAATAGCGACGCCTTTTCTGCTGTCGGTATAACGACACTTATATGCATGCTAAATACAAATACAAAAATTATATGCACGCTACATAAAAATGATTTTATTGTTTTGTATCCATCGCAATAGCTACATTAACGTCTGATATCACGCGCGCATTCGCCCTCCGCTCTTGCAGAACAGCATTCGCCCTCAGCTCTTGTAGAACAAAATTTTCCCTCAGCATTCACCCGTAGCGTTCGCGCTCAGCTCTTGCAGAACAGAATTTGCCCTCAGCTCTTGCAAAATGGTAAGTTCTTACTGCAGGCCCTTCCTCCTATAGTAGGGTTGACTCTATTTGGGTTTTTTTGGTCAATTCCATTGGATTGTGTTAGGCTGTAGGGTTCTCTCTAGATGTCAAGAATCAACATTCAATACCCTCTATTATCTTCATCACCCAATACAAGATTTAAATTTTTCCCAAAGAAACGCTTATTAATTTGGCAGCCATTATTTCTCCCTGCTTTAAAAACCCTACATTTAAATGAAAACAAGCATTGCATTTCAACTATAAAAATCTATTAGTGTTCAAATGTACATGTGTGCTACATTAACGTCTGATATCACGCGTGAATTCACCCTCCGCTCTTGCAGAACAGCATTCGCCCTCAGCATTCACCCTCAACATTCGCCCTGAGCTCTTGCAGAACAACATTCGCCCTCAGCATTCGCCTGAGCTCTTGCAGAACAACATTCGCCCAACATTCGCCCTCAGCTCTTGCAGAACAGCATTCGCCCTCAGCTCTTTCAGAACATCATTGGCCCTCAGCTCTTGCAAAATGGTAAGTTCTTACTGCAGGCCCTTCCTCCTATAGAGGGTTGACCCTACAGCCTAACCAAATAGCTCCACTTGAGAAAAATTTTCATAATCTTGGGGCTGGATATACTACAGAGCAAACAATTGTAGTTATCATTCATGCTCCAATATATTAATATACTTTTTACATTGAACTGAAGATAGGGAAACAAGCAAATGCTATCCATCATACAATGCTTTGACATAAGAGTTTTGAGTGACATACTTGAAAAAAGAACTCATCGACTGATATTTATAATCATTTGAGTTATTCAAGTTAAACACAATGTCAAGAATCAAGATTCAATACCCTCTATTATCTTCATCAACCAATACAAGATTTAAATTTTTCCCAAAGAAACGCTTATTAAATTGGCAGCCATTATTTCTCCCTGCTTTAAAAACCCTACATTTAAATGAAAACAAGCATTGCATTTCAACTACAAAAATATATTAGTGTTCAAGTGTACATGTGTGAATCACTTGTGTAGGGTATTCCTTTTCCACTTTCACATTATCCAAGAATGTGTGCAGTATAGTTCATATTTTTTGTGATTTATATTATCTTGAAAAAGAAAAGGTAAATTATTTCCCATGGAAAAATAAGGTTTTCCCTTTTTACTACTGGAAATGGTACAACAAAGTTCCATTTCTACCCGAAACTCCTATGAAACGGGAACCAAATAAAGGCCATGTCCTCAATGGACATCATTTGGCTTTGAAAATGGCCATTGCACTGTGTTGTTTCTTATATTACATCACGATAGTTTCTTAGGTCATTTCTTGTTTCTTGAGATGAAAAACAACCAAAGAAATTGTGAAGATCCTTTTAAGAAATAAATGACCATTTCTCGATCATATCTCAACTATTTTTTATTTTATTCAGTGGTTGCTTACTTTGAGAGAAATTTGACACTTTTATAAGGAATATAACATAAAAACACAAAATGGGAAGGAATTGATGAGGTAGATGACCCTTAGTTGTTGTCAATTAAGAATTGATAATACACGATGCATGTTCTGTACTACAAACTAGATTCCTTCCTGGAGTTAGGACACAGAGTATTGAATCAAAGTTGTAGTTTCTAACTTCTTGTATTGGTTCATCAATCTTGAAATTTAGACATTGCATGTCTTCATTGCTTCATGTTTGAATAATTTGCATCATATAGTATAATAGGAAATTAGGAATTATGATTATTATTACTTTATGGATCTGTTAAGTTACTTTTAAGTTTGCATGGTTTAGTGTGAAATTATTCTAGTCCCCAAACACATATAATCAAGGAATTATAACGTGATTTCAAACATTAAATATAAACAAAATCGTTTAAAGGATATTGAAAGGAAAAAGGTGATGGAAGATAGAAAGTGCCTTACTTAAATGCTCTAAGGATTTTTCAATAGTTGCTCCAAAAGCTTCACTTCAAGGCCCTTCAAGATCGTCTCCAACAATGCTATACCATCAGTTTCAACAATGTTGCTCCAAAAACATCCTCAAGGTCTTCACAACAAGTTTACTAGAAGTTGCTCCAACAATATATTCAATAAGGTCTTCATTGTCAACTCGTCTCTTGTTTGGGTGCCTTAATGTGCAATGACATGTTTCCAGGACTGAATTCAATGCAAGGCATATTTGAAACTCTAACTTTGTCATCCGGTGTCTTATTAGAAATTATTTCAGTTTTCATTTTTTGTTTTTAAGTTAGATATTTTTTTCAAGTTTTACATTTATAATTTTATTGCAATGTGGCAGACTGATGAGAGCAGTGCAGGAACAACCCAGAGATGGGATGATTGCGGAAAGAGGCCAGCGGAAGAACATGTAAAGTGCCAGCATTGCTCTATCTTCAGGTTTTTTTAGTTATTTACATAATTGAAATAATATTAATTTTGTTCAAATATGCAGACACCTAGCCATGGTACGCCTGATGATTCCCTCTTTGAGGAAGAGCTTTCTTCATCCCTATCTCCAGTGTTCTTGTTGCAAAAAAAGGCACGAGATGCAAGGTCAGAATTTAATACTTTGATAGACGTGCCTCAAACTCCTGAAACAGAAGAGAAGATAAAACAACTTATGAGCCAGCTAGAAAGATACCAGGTAATAATAAAAATTCAAAAGGATATTTTTTTTGTTCTGCATGAGATGAATTGTGATAGTTTGATTTTTAATTTTTACATTGACTAAACTAACAAAAATTTCTTTTGTATGTAGTGTTTTCTGGCACTTGTTGAATCCGGTGTTGGTGGTAGTGGGACACAAGGGCAAGAGATTGCCCAACAACCCTCTCGTATACCTTCTACTCCTTTAGGTGCTAGCCAAGAAACACACCGTGCCCAAGCAGACACCCATCCAACCGCTGAACATGTAGGCAATGATGAGGCTGATATGGCCAACTACATTATTGTGTTTCCTGGAGCTACACGTGTCAGCTCCACAGGGACCATTAATGGCACGTTGTTGGTGAACGATGAAGGTGTCCCTACAAAGCATGTACAACTCCCAGGTAAATTTTAATATTTTAACTATTTCATGTACTTTATCTAAAACATATTTATCACGATTTTTATTTTTAAATTAATGATAATATCTTTTTTCTTTTTTTTTTTCTTTTTTTTTTTTTCTGTGTAGGAAACAATGAGTTCTACAGGTATCTGGAGAGCCATGCGTTGGTAATTTTTGGCCCAACCATATGCACAGGGTGGAATTCCTAGAGTTCCAACCTGAAAAAAGAACTTCTAGATTATCTAGAAACCCTTTTTGGGGTCGGCATATTTGACAGAACAGCGGTGGCTCGGGTAGCCGACAAATATTTGAAATATACCAGGGACACCTATAGGACGCAATTGCAATTTAACCCTAGATATGAGCATCCTCTCGCAGTTCCAGAGAGTGAGTGGAGAGCACTCATCCATGACGGAAAAAAGAAAAGGGCAAAGAAAGAAGGAAAAATGCCAACTGGACCCGCAAGGTAAATTACAACTTTAATTCAATAGCTTTAATTTTCTCTATGTCTAAAATAAAAGTGTGCTACGTCATATCTGACTTCAATCTTTTGATGCTAGGTTTCCTGACACCTCGAAGGCAACCAAAGCTAGGATTGAAAAAAAGGGCCATCACAAGCTAAGCCAGGGCGGCTACTTGAAATTAGCCGCAAGAATTGTAATTAAGTAGCTAAACATCTTATAATTAATTGTATCGCCTTCCAACGTTTTTGTAATCCTATCAAATATGATTAAAAATACACAGACATATGTAATGTAGGGTGATGACTTCGGAACAGAAACAACAGAGGAAGATAAAAATATTGCTTTCCATTTCGGCTATCAAGTCGTAGTTGAACGTCGCATAAGCTTGGGGCAGGTCCCAAGATCCAGAATGCCTGATAAGGTAAAACATTAACCTTTCAATATGTTTGTTTTCATTCATAAATTTAATGTCTAACAACTTTGTTTAAATCAGGGGAGCAACACTACCGACGACGCAAATAACCCAGTTTTAGAGCCAAATGTAGATGATCCTCACGTGCAACCTGATCATTGTAGTAGGGACCAAGCCGACAATGCTACTATCAGTGAGGGCCGTGACGGTAATTAATTTCCACTTATAATTTTTTCTAATTATACCTTGATGGTTGTCCTTATAACGTTTTTTGTTTAAATGACAGAGAATGTTTCCCTTGAGGATCTTACCACCGGAGAGGAAGACAGGGCAACAGTCCCAACGGCGACAACTGGTGCACCAGGTAAATAATCTCATTGCAATTTTTTTTATTAATATTACCGAACTAGTTCAATGATATTTAAAAACTGAAAAATTAAAATTTAATATTATCTGTTTTTGTAGGCGATGCCCCGTCACTGGATGAGACCAAACATCGTGACTACGCAACTAGGTCAGCGGCGACAACTGGTGCACCAGGTAAATAATCTCATTGCAATTTTTTTTTATTAATATTACCGAACTAGTTCAATGATATTTAAAAGCTGACAATTAAAATTTAATATTATCTATTTTTGTAGGCGATGCCCCGTCACTGGATGAGACCAGACATCGTGACTACGCAACTAGGTCAGTGGCGACAACTGGTGCACCAGGTAAATAATCTCATTGCAATTTTTTATTATTATTAATATTACCGAACTAGTTCAATGATATTTAAAAACTGACAATTAAAATTTAATATTATCTATTTTTGTAGGCGATGCCCCGTCACTGGATGAGACCAGACATCGTGACTACGCAACTAGGTCAGCGGCGACAACTGGTGCACCAGGTAAATAATCTCTTTGCAATTTTTTTTATTAATATTACCGAACTAGTTCAATGATATTTAAAAAATGACAATTAAAATTTAATATTATCTGTTTTTGTAGGCGATGCCCCGTCACTGGATGAGACCAGACATCGTGACTACGTAACTAGGTCAGCGGCGACAACTGGTGCACCAGGTAAATAATCTCATTGCAATTTTTTTTATTAATATTACCGAACTAGTTCAATGATATTTAAAAACTGACAATTAAAATTTAATATTATCTGTTTTTGTAGGCGATGCCCCGTCACTGGATGAGACCGGACATCGTGACTACGCAACTAGGTCAGCAGTGCGGGTCGAAAGGCACGAAACAGGAGCAGAGCATGATGATATTGATGATGTAATTAGGAGCTTTAGAAATAGGAAGAAGAAAAAGAAAATTCGATAATGTAAAATATTGTATTATACTTGGAACGTTACCAATGACCATACTTGGAACGTTTTTTGCGTTATATAAAAAACTCATTTATCATACTATTTTTATGTCGAGCATTAATTGCAATGTTTCCTTGCGTACTTTTTGTTGAATTGTTTTTTTATTAGTTATTGAATATTTTTTTTTATGCTCATGAAAGTAAAAAATGAAATATAGATTGGGTATTGGGGAATTGAGAGTGATGTGAGGGGGGGGGAGGGCCATAAGAGCTTCCACCTTCACGTGGTTGGCCCTGTTTAGTAGAGAATAATTTATTGGAGCGATTTAATCTTGGAGCAAACCTCCCTCGATCCAATGTAGCAACAAAAAAGTCACTGTTGACTTAGTTGCTACTCTTTCAGATCGTGGGAGGCTTGTTCCAAGTTCATGCGACTCCAATAAATTGTTCTTGAAACGAAGAGGAGCTTATTCAGGTATGTTTTGACATTTTCAACATATGTTCTAACATTATCATAATAATTCATCTTAGAGTAAAAAATACTACATCAATTACTTGTATTTATTGTATAGATAATGATGGATTTTCATTGACTTGGCAGTGCAGGTACAAATCCTCTTGCATCATGAGCAATAAAACTTGTCAACCAGGGTCATGTCCAGGATATTTTTGCTTGTGCGCTTGACCAGGTTCGTAATGTCACATTTTTTAAGTTCCTTTACAATTCATAATTCAATATTAAGCTTGTTCATGATTATTATCTAGGTTTTTTGTATGTGTTTTTTCATATATTTGATTGTAAGCAACTCTGCATGTTTTCTGTTGTTCACTATGATTTCTCCCATTACCACTCCCAGGATGAATCCAACTTTATTGTTACATAGGTTACTTTATTATTACTATGATTTCTCCATTTACGATTTCATAGGTTACATCATGTAAAGTTGTCAATCTCAGGTTGGTGATGAGCTTTAGTTCTCCAGATTTGGGGCTTTTCTGATATTTTCTCCCTCATGTCATTTTTGCATCACCTCGTTGTTTGAGCATGCCAATTGTCTACCACTTGTACCAATTGGCACATGTCAATCTCTGAGTGGTGCCACATTTCACCTATTTTCAGTGAGAGTTTAGGGTTTTTCTAACATAGCTTCAGAAATCCGATTCAGTGCCTGCTTGAATATTGTCACATAATACTCATGGTTTGGATTGATGAGCATGTTATGAATGGTTGGTTGATTCATAAGAACCACCCATATAGTCATCTTGAGATATTTCAGAAGTTTTCTTGGGTTTCCTTTTTCACCGTTTCTAGTGGGTGGGATGGTGTGAGGTGATCCATCAATACTGGTGCTCTTGTAGTAGGGAATTTGTTTTTGGGGATATAAAGGAGCATTTGATGTAGATATCCCATTGGATGCATTCATAGATGAGCACGAGAGGTCAAGAATTTAAATTAAAAATATGCAACCTCTAGCATGGCAACCTGAAGGCCGCGAGAGACACTGGTTAAAGATTGTTTTGTGCTGGCCTTAATATAGTCATGATTTCTTTCTATTAGCTTAATGCAAATATATAGTCCGGTCTCATTAAAATGAGGATTGTGGTTGTATTTCTCTTTGGGCGATAGTTGTTTAGTTTGCCTGTTACAACTTAAAAGTGGTTTTTAGCAATGGGAGTCATGTTTTTTAAGGTTCATACTAATATGAAGATCTTGTAATTCTATATTCATCATAAGAGAAGATGGCCTCTGCTTTGGGTAGTATGACAAAAATTGCCACATCTAACTCATTGGGTAACAATGGAAAGGGGAAGAAGTTGGGTGCAATGTTTGATAATTATGGCAGACAATTGTCTTCTCTTTCAGTTTTTTCACCCATTTCCTTTAATCGCTCAAGCAGAAGAGGGACTCTGAGATTACGCGACAGAGAGAAGGTAGTTAATACAAAAGCTATGGAAAAGGAGTTGTACTTCAACAAGGATGGCTCAGTGACAAAAAAATTGCAGGTCAGAGAAAAAATTATGTTTAAAGGAAGGTCACCTGCACGTGAAACTTCACTGCGGTGGATCTTTCTTTGTCCACTTATATTCGATTTTAATGTGTTATTTTAATTTTTCATGGAGGGTTGTTTTGGCATATGGTCTGGCATTCAATTGCACACTTACTGAAAGCATTGTCAATTTTTCTTGTAGGCGGTGTGAACAAACTTGCTGATCTTGTTGGAGTCACCCTTGGGGCGAAGGGAAAAATGTTGTCTTGGAGAGAAAGCATGGTTCTCCGAAAATAGTTAATGATGGTGTGACAGTAGCTAAGGAGGTAATTTGTAGATGTGTGCTCTAGTTTTGTTTTTAACGTTGTATTAGTTCCCCCTCTTAAATGTCTTAGATTTGGTAGGCATAATTTGAAAACTCAAAGGTGAAAGGAAACATATTTGTTACCCAGTGGTCTAAAAGGAAAGGGTTATGGCTGAGTCAAATTTTATTGTTATTGACGGTGTAATGAAATGTATCTCAATGTTATGGTTTTGGCATTTTTATTGGTTGAATTAGAGGACCCAGTTGAAAATATTGAGGCCAAGTAGGCTGGTTTTCCTTTTTGCTGATGGTTTGGTGTATCTAATTGAATTAGTTGCCTAAGGTATTTTTGGTTGCAAACTCCTTTTCATTTTTCATACAGTGTTGGCCTTGTGGAATACATTTTATTGTGTGGTCTTGTTAGATCTACAACATTTTTAGTTGTTTAGTCTTATGGCCGAGGTGCACTTTTATTATGGAAATAGTTGATGCAATATTGTCATTTAATCCTTACTACAGGGTAGCATGTTGAGAAGTTTCTTGTGAAACATTTGGTATTCAAA
Organism: Pinus albicaulis; assembly: GCA_034641835.2. Taxonomy (NCBI): domain Eukaryota; kingdom Viridiplantae; phylum Streptophyta; class Pinopsida; order Pinales; family Pinaceae; genus Pinus; species Pinus albicaulis. The sequence continues at coordinate 249,644,353 of CM076582.1, forward strand.
ATGACACTTGATCCTGTACAACATCATGCACTTGACTTCAAAATTCATATTCAAAGTGTGCCAGACAATTCTTGCAAAATTTCAAATATTTATGTTGTTTTAAACCATTATCTTTTTCATGTATTTAATGTTGAAAATGTGAAAAAGACTTTGGTATGAAACCAACTGGTGAATAATTTCCAGCAAAACAACCACTTCCAAGACATGATTTAGAAGTAGAACATATGTACTTATGAAGCATATAAAGATATCCTTGATGCATTGTGAATGTTTGGCTAGAGTTATTTTTGGAGAAAATAACTCCTTATTCCTAGAATAGTGATCTTCAATACAAGTAAATGCCAGAGAAGAGAGATCATCGTGTGACGCAAAAAAACTGAAATTGGACCCCTAAGGAGAGCTGGTGTGTCTACAATCTCTCTGTCAACATTTTCCCCTGGTTTACCCCGTTCTTTTCCTCCAGCATGGGTCTTAATTGACTTCTTCTTTCTTCGGGTTTATTTATCAAATTCCTAGAATTTGATAAATAAATACCATCCACAATGGTTGGAATTTAATTTATATTCCCGACTTTATATTATCTCCAAGCCTTATAACCAATGTTTAACTTTCAACACTTTGTATTTATACTCCACGTTTCTTTTTAAATAAATAACTTGTAATGAACTTTTGGCTCTATATTTCACCACCCAGCCTTACAACATTCACGCTCCAGACTTATGCTAATTATTCGCCAATCTTTTAATTAAACAATTTCATTATACTCCGGCCCCACCTATATATATCAATAACCAATCAAACACTCGTATCGTACTTGGCTATCCTTCGCACACCTTAGTTAACCTCCGAGCAAGTTCAACGTGCGACCACCGTCCAATGGCCCTTCTCCAAATCAACGACTCTTGGCAATTTCGCTCGGCTTCCAACATCGAGCTTTAACGTGCGATGGTGCGGGTTAAACGGTGGTTTTCCAGGGGTCACTTCACCATGTGTCGCATTCCCTATGGAATCACTCGCGAATAGGAAATATCGCCTACTCCGCAAAAGTGGTGCGATATGGGCAACCCGCTTTTGTGATTCTGCTCGTGGTTTTGGTACAGGGCTTGACCACGGGTGCAAGTCTGGTTTCGCTATCCTTTTGTTTGTTAACTCATGTCCAATCCTCAGGTCAGGTTCCGAAAGCACAACAATCTTGTCTCTTTATTAAGCAGGATTTTTATATTTGAACAGTGTTCATGACCCCAGTTCTCTACACAGACCTCGCCTTCGGGTGGGGTGAGTTCACAGGGTTATCCAACAATTTACGGGAATTCAAAGACAGAAGAATGGAATTATCAGTACCCAATCGCCTCACAGTTAAAAAATTCTTCACAATTAGCAGTTCGAGATAATTCAATGGAAACTATGCTTGGAAATCATTTAACTGGAAACAATTGTTCACACACAGAGGTTTATTGCAGAAATCCCCTCTCTACTCTCCTCTTCCCTCTACTTTTATTCATCCGAGGAATTACAATTTATATACATAACATATGGCTCTTCGGTTCCTCTGAGAGGACCGTTCTAGAAATCAAAAGGTCTAATTATAATAATTCAACTAACTAAAATTGTTCGACTCCTACAACTCTAACTAGTCTAAGTAATACAGTCAGCTGAGGTATTGACACCTAGCTGTTACAACTCAAATGTTTTCGAACCCTCCTAGCCACAACATGTGGACAAAACCTCCTACATTGCTGGCTAGTGCCTAATGCCCCTGCATCATCGTGTGACATAAACCTATTAACAAAAGTGAGCAGGGAATGATTATTAATTATGGCATACTAAGTTGTCAGTGATTTTGACTATTTGTCTTTAACATGTAAAAATGTTAAATTCCAAACTTACATCATCATGGTATTTTAGTAGATGTGTGATAGGTAGTATGATAGTATCATATTACCATTCTTCCTTGAGGAACCCACTTCATCCATTAAGATTGATTTTCTAAAGAGTAACATTGTAGATAACCTTAAAAACATTTGTTAACTATTTTTGTTTGACCATTTGATTTTGCTTGATATGTAGAACTCATGGCAGCTAGTGTTTCTCCACTCATATTAAATAATTATTTCCAAAAGTTTCTTGTTACTATTACTTTAGGAAAACCATGAAGACTATGAATTTCTTTCACGAACACTTCTGCCACTTGGCTTGTTGTTTATGTACTTTGAGCTCTACAAAAAAAATCTACAAAATTTGTCTATATGAATGACCACAAAAATGTAATACTTACCTTTATATTTTAGTAACCCTGTAATAAAGTCTATTGATATATCTTCTAGTCTTTGAATATGTATGTGGAATGGTTGAAGAAACCCTAGAGATTTTACTATCTCTCTTTTATTTATTATGCAAACCTGACCTTCTCTTACAAAATTTTGAATATCTTTCTTCATTCCTTCCAAAAATATATTTTTTGATCCTTTGAGATGTTTAAAGGAACCCTGCGTCCTACCATCAGAGAGACATGGGACTCCCTTAATATTTTTTTATTCAAATATGCTTGCGTGCATAAAAATATTCTACATTTGCACCAAGTATATCTCTCTTTCACTCCCAATGCTCCATAGAGTTCATCCCATCCTTTATAAATTTTAGTTTTTGTTTAGTACTATTGTCATTTTTCCATTATGGAAAGCTTCTTCTAACCACCTAGGAATAGAAAATGTAATTGGATATAAATTTGAGGCCTCTTCTATTTTAGAAAGAGCATCATGTACTAAATTTTCCTTACCCTTTTTGCAGATTATCTCAAAATTAAAACTTTTCATTTTTCTCCTCATTTTTGTTAATCTTCCAATGAAATCCATAGCTTCAAAAAATACTTTATGCTATCATGGTATATCTTGACTTTAAAGTACCTCCCAATGATATACTATCCCCATTTTTTATTGCATGTAATATTGCTTCCATTTATTTTTCATACGTAGATTTCACCAAATATTTTCTTTGAATTCCTTGCTTTTCAAAGCCAATGATATCCCTTATTGTGTTAATGTTACGTAAATTCCTTGTCCTAGTGCCTCACACTCTACTATGAATGTTTTACAAAAATTAGGTGCAACCGATGTTGGTGTAGAAGACATGGCATCCATTAAAAGAGAGAATGCCAAAGTAGCCTCATCATTCCATATAAATGATATTTTCTTCAAGAGATTGTGAGTGGACTTGAAATGCATACATAATTCTTAACAAATGATCAATAATATCATGTAAGTCTAAAAAATATTCTAAGAACCTTGATTTTCTTAGGAATAGGTCATTTTGTAATAGCTTGCATCTTTTGAGGCTCCAACTTCACTCCTTCCTTTAAAACAATATGAACCAAATACTCGAATTCTTATTTCCCAAAATCACATTTGGATATTTTTACATAAAAATGATTGTTCTCAATAATTTATATAACTTTCCACATGTTTAGTGTGGTATTCCCATGATTTATTATAAATATGTGTATTATGAAAGAAAACCAACACAAATTTTATAAGATGGGATCAAACAAAATTGTTCTTATGTCGAGCTCGCCGGACTTCAAACGGTGATAAACCATAATTCAAACCAAATTCGCGTTCCAAAATAGCCTGCTGATGTCGGCCAATTTTGTGACGCGATAACCAAATGAATTCCGCCCTAATCTTTTTTGGTCCAAAGTTGGGCTGGCATACGGAGGGAGAGTTGTGACGTGAATTTCTTATCAAATTCGCCCTAATCTTTTTTGGGTCTGGATTTCCACTACGCGAGCAGCCCAAACAAAGATCCGCTCCTATCCCTCTGTGACGAAACCATCGTACATGCTGACGTCATCAATCAAAAACTGCCACCCTTTTGACTTTGTAAATAAAAAAAATTGCGTCTGCTCATTGTTCCGTGCGCTAGCCAGTCTTCCATGCAACAAAATTCAAAAACCAGCGTGCATAAATTAACGATACATTACCTTGCTAAAGAGGGTGGTAAAGGCATTTCGAGGTTCCAAATCTTCTGTCATAACCAGCGCCTGGTTTCAGCTTAAAACTTTTGTTTAAAGTAGCGGTATTTATTCAATTCCCGCTAAACTACGTAAAAATCACCTGGTTTTAGTTTTAATTATGCACTAAGGTCTGAAAAGAAGTTCAGTTTGGTCTTTTTCGTTCCTAGAACTGCAATTATATTCCCAAAACTGGTAATTGTGCCCCTTTTCCACAAAAACCCCGAAATTCCATTTCTGAATCCACAAGAACCAGAAATGGAAGTTCCTGTAGCTCTGAATGTCGTGCCCATCAATGCCTTTCACAAGGACTTGGATTATTTACCTTTAGCCGATATAGATTTTCAAATTAAGGACTTTCTCGGTGAGAGCTCCTCTTCAAATATTTACACATTAACAGGCTGTTGTTGAATCCAAGAAGCATCTTTGAAATTTGGGGAATCCGTCTTCCTATGTACCTTCTCCCCTCGGTCCATATTTTTTTCACGAAGTTAATCCATTATTGCTACCTGAAATTGTGATCCCAACCAACGACGATTTTGTCTCACGTCAAAAATGTCACTTTTAATAACTAGGTCCATAAATGAAAATATTACCAATTCCAACTTTCGATCGAAAACTTCCTCCCTTTGTCACGTTTGAATTGTGAAAACCTATTAAGTTTTCCTTGAAAGGTTAAACGCTTCTGTACCAGTATACATGTTACCGAGTGACATCGACCTTTAAAACCTCATATGGTTATGCAACTAACTTTGCGGTGAGGGTGAACTTGTTTTAAACAGTATCAACTGGGAATGGGCTTCAATCCTAGTGAGTATGTTGATCACTTAAAACCTAGTATTGTTATCCATTTTTACCCCTAGACAACCTCCTGCTGTCAAGTACGATTTTGCATCTTATATTGCTGACAAAATCCATGATCAGTTCATGAGATTTGAGAATGAGAGAGTATTTAAGTATTCTTCTGTCATATATCATCTCATGATTTACTTTCAGTTAGAAAATTTCCCTTTTTATGTTAAGAAACTTGATGCCAAAGGGAATCCTAGGTCAGTCATCTTTTGGTCTGCCATTACTCACAATTCCTATGATTCTCCTTATTCCTATAATGAGTTTGTCGACCTTTTTGTTCATCCTGCAACTACCTTGTTGACAGGAGTCTCTCCTCCTAGAATTAACAATGAAATCAAGAAAATCCTTCAGCTCTCAAAGCAGTAGAAGATAGGTGACTGGTACCTATATCAAAAATACACAGAGATCAGGATATATGGATGTGAATTATGCCCATTAAAATTGCCCAAGTATGTCCCAATGAGACTCTTTGCATTATAATATTTCAGGCAGATGAATAATTCATATATAATTCATTTTTGCAATGCAAAGAAAAAGGCTCAACTCAGGATCAAGAGCCAATTAGGTCCCTTCATTTGTAACTCTAGAGAAGCTGGAAAGGAAGCCGAAAGGATTTTAGAAGACTATCTCAGACTACAAAAGAGTTTCTACTGGGTGCCTTATGATCCAAACAACTTTATCTGTGATAGAAGAATGAAAAATAAACTGTCACCATACATCCATCAAAGAATCCCAGAAATAGAACAATATGCTAATATGGATGAATGGACAAAAGGGACATTGGTTGAAAATGATAGTGAGCAGGTCAATGTTGAAAATGTAATGAAAGATCTTGAAAAGATACTTGACCTAGATTCTTTTGGACAGGTGCAAGGATCTTCTTCAGCCAGGACTTTACAACAAAATTTGCAGGAGATTAGTACAGTAGCAGTAGAATCTAAAGGAAAAGAAAAGGAGCCTGATATACAAATAATTGAAAAATTCATAATGACAGCGCAACCAGAGACTTCTAAATAACAAGTTCAAGGACAAATTCCTCCTACTCAGATCAGTGAGCCAGAAATTTCTATTTTACAAAATCCTCTGAATATAGAAAAGGGAAAAAAGAGAGAGGCTGAAACAACTTTCCTCTATTGGATAAGGTGAGAAACCATACAGATAACATGATGTTAAAAAGCTGATGCTCCCTTAGGAGAAGATGAATCATTTGAGGAAATGCAATGACGAAGGAAGAAGACGATCGGTGACAAACGGAATCTGAGTAGTGGGACATCCCACTGGCTAAAAACGAGAATACGAGAGGGCACCAGAGTACGAGTATCTTCTTGCAAACCTCCGATGCAAAATTACGGGACATCAAAGAACATTCATCGATATAAAGGCCAGGAACGATCCACTTAGACTTCAAGTGTACAACCAATTTTTGAAGATGGCTCCAAAAAATCAAGAAAGATTGATGTCAGCTTATGACATCCAACAGGGTAAGATGTTAATGAGCCATTTGAAGCCCAAGGTGTAGCAGCCTCAGATAGCTGCAGATTATGTTAGGACTAATTTTGATGTCTTAGCAAAGGATATCCATCCTTTAGATCAAATTGAGCTACAAAAGAAAACAGGTGAGATGATTTATTCTACTCTGATGGATAAATCAATGATGACCCATAAGTTGCAGGATTCTTTGGATAATACTAATACACAGTTGCAGCTTGAAAAAGCCTCCTCCCAGGCTAAGTATAATAGAATCAAAACTTTAGAGGAAATAATCATTGGTTTGGGTCATAATCCTAAAGATGTGAAAGGTATTGAAGCTTTGATCAAGAGAAAATATGATGATATTGCAGCTCTGAGAAAACAATTAAAGTTACCGGCCTCAAGACATCCACAGACAATAGAAATCATCAAACAAAATTCTGAGGAAGAACTAATGGATTTTCTCTTAAAATTGAATGAGCAACTTACTGTAACTGAAAAAGAGCTTGAGAATGCATTAAAAGATAAGCAGGCAAATATTCTAGTATCTACAGCAGGAGTAGTGACAGGTACAGCAACAACAGGTCAGCTAGCAGAATTGTCACAGAGCAACACTGCAAATTTGAACACTGATGAAGTAACAAAGTCAATGGAAGATATGAACATTCAGGCCATAGAGATTCACAAACCAAAGGAACAATTGGCCACTCTAGAACATAAATATGATCTTTCAAAAATGAGTGTTGCTGATAAAACAAGAGAAGTGAACAAATTAGAAAAAATAGTCAAAGCATTGGAAAAGGATCTCACATTGGAGAAACCTTTAAAAGAAATAAATGAAATTATTTGGGATAATATCATTCAATCAATAAAGGATGTTTGGTCCTCAATTCAAATAATGGATGAAAAGAATAACTTAGTTAAATTGGCTCTGGATGAGATTGAGAGATCAAGACAAGAGTTGGGAAATATGCCAGAAGAGGCCAATAGACTTATACATTTTTTGAATACTCGGACTAAGAATCAACTTGCAGAAATTGGTATTCATGACAGGACCGGAACAATTCTGGAAATAAAGAGAGTTTTTACTAAAAGAACTCTGGTACAGAATTTAGAACGAAGGTGCTCAGATATGCAAGAAGAAATCATTGCCTTCAGAGAAAGATTGAATATTTTGTTAAATAGAGGATTGCCCAGTCCTATAGTTGCAGAAGGTAAGCTAATGGACCTTGATAGTTATGTTGAAAAATTGGACAAATATGCGTGGCTCAGCTGAGTTCTTGACTTGGGTTCTACGACAACGGCATTGCCTACAAGGAAAAACCTTCATAATGATTGGAGAATTTATTTTATCTTGAGCATGGGCTGGTCATTTGTTCCCAAATCGGCTGTTTCTGCCCGAATATCTTTGAGGGCTGATGAAACAATGAAAAGTTGCACCAAAGGACGAGTGCGAGTTCAATGGTGGAGGAAGAAATGATACATTTGTAAAAATTGTCTTACATAAATTTTGCCTGTTACCACGATATCATGATAAAAAGGACAAAAAGGATAGACAAAGGTCAAGTTTCTCGGAGAAAGGTTAAAGGGTCAAGAAGTGAGTTAAAGTATCAGTTATGCCGATAATCTCCATGGACCATTCTTGGGGTTTATATCAAGTCTGTGTATGTGACATGGGGTGACACTATCAGCATAAATTAATTATTACATTTACGGATGGATATTTGGGTTCCAATCTTCAGATGTGAAAATGTAATGACGTCATGGACTGTTTTACTTCATATAATATATTCAAAACAATGTTTTTTCTCTTGTGAAAAAAAAATGATTAATGTTTATCAATCTGCCTTCAAAACTAGCGATGCTGGTCTATGTTGCTGGTTTATTGATATGGTTTCATGGTCTTTTTATATTTGGGACATATCACACTCCTCACATGATTAGCGTTTTTCTCTGTTCAAGGATTTTGGGTACTTTAATTTGTATTTGGAACAATGGACGTCGGTGCTCTATCTGTTGCTTTACTATTCTACATACTGCTATTTCACTTTCTTATAGATGCCTCGGGCATATTTGGATGCTTTCTCAGATTGTCGATAATCTCCATGTGGACCGTTACTGGGTTTTATATCAAGTCCCTGTATGTGACATGGGGTATTTTTCTATCATTTTATGGGGTGGGACTTCCACTTTTCTGGATGGATATTTGGGTTCCAATCTTCAGATGTGAAAATGTAATGACTTCATGGACTATTTTACTTCATATAATATATTCAAAACAACGTTTTTTCTCTTGTGAAAAAAAAATGATTAATGTTTATCACTCTGCCTTCAAAACTAGCGATGCTGGTCTATGTTGCTGGTTTATTGATATGGTCTCATGGTCTTTTTATATTTGGGACATATCACACTCCTCACATGATTAGCATTTTTCTCTGTTCAAGGATTTTGGGTACTTTAATTTGTATTTGGAACAATGGACGTCGGTACTCTATCTATTGCTTTACTATTCTACATACTGCTATTTCACTTTCTTATAGATGCCTTGGGCATATTTGGATGCTTTCTCAGATTGTCGATAATCTCCATGTGGACCGTTATTGGGTTTTATATCATATCCATGTATGTGACATGGGGTATTTTTCTATCATTGTCTGGGGTGGGACTTCCACTTTTCTGGATGGATATTTGGGTTCAAATCTTCAGATGTGAAAATGTAATGACTTCATGGACTGTTTTACTTCATATAATATATTCAAAACAACGTTTTTCCTCTTATAAAGTTTCATTTTTTTTTTTAAATTGAACCTGTCGTCGCAATTCCGATGCCTTGTAAGCGTCGGAATTGCGACAGATTAGAAACGTCGGAAGAGCGACAGTATAAACACGTCGAGCTTGTTCAACGTCGGACACATTTAAATGGCGTAATTATGACGATTTACGAACGTCAGACAGCATTCAGCGTCCCGGACCACATTGCGTAAATAGTTGTGTGATTTGGTGACTAAATAGCGTTCTGGCAATGATTTTGTTGTCGGAGAATGCGGCAGGTTAAAGTCATAAGTGCGGCCAGTTGGGCAATCGGAAAAGTGGCAACATTTGAGCGGAAAAAAGTGTCGTAGTGCGACACTTAATAATTGCGTCGTAACTGCATGGTATAGTAAACTCACGTTGCAGCCTAAAGGCGTGGCTCTTTAGGCAACTGTAATAATAAAATAACAATGAATTGTGCGATAAGATTTTCATGGAAATTTTTCTAGTGTATTGATTTGGTTATATGTTGTTGATATCATTTTTGGAAGTAATGAAGAGTCTATGAGTCAGAAATTTGCTTCTGATATGTAGCAAGAATTTGAAATGTCTTTACTTGGGGAACTAACATTCTTTCTTGGCTTGCAAGTGCAACAAGCAACAGATGGCATATTCTTATCACAAACAAAATATCTTAAGCAAATTCTGAAGAAGTATGGCATGGAAGAGTGCAAACATGTAAGTACACCAATGATAACCGGATGTAATCTCAGTTCTCATGATGATTCTCCCACGGTGAATCAACCAGAATACAGATCTATGATAGGAAGTCTACTTTATCTCACTGGGACTAGACCAGACATTATGCATGCAGTTGGGATTGTGGGACGATTCCAAGCTAATCCAAAAGAGTCTCACCTTCAGGCGGTCAAAAGAATATTCAAATATCTGCAAGGAACTCAAGACTTTGGACTATGGTATCCAAAGAATGTTGATCTCACTCTTCATGCTTACACTGATGCAGATAGGGCTGGAAATGTTGATGATCAGAAAATCACTAGTGGTGGTGCATTATATATGGGGCAGTAAGCTTTCTTGATTGGTTTATCGAGAAGCAATAAACTCTATTACTTTATCTACACATTAGAAGCGAGAATATGGTTTAATAACGTCGCTATTGCACTCAAATTCTTTGGATGATGCAAACCTTATAAGACTTTCAAATCAAATGTTCACCTCCTATCTCCATTATGTGTGATAATACAAGTTCCATCAGTATCTCGAAGAATCCTGTTATGCATTCCAAGACCAAGCACATTCCCATCAAGTATCACTTCTTACGTGAAGAAGTGCTTGAACAAAAGGTGAAATTGGAGTATGTTCCCTCCAAAGAACAAGTTGCTGATATATTTACCAAACCTCTACCCAGGGAAGCATTTGAATATCTCAGACAAAAATTGGGAGTAGTCTCTGCCATGCAGAAGATCAGATCTACTTAAATACAGAAGATTAAATTGGTTGTGAGGTGCTGTTGGGCATCTCTGAATGCACAGGCTAAGGGGGAGCATTGGTCATATGAAAAGGATACATTGTTGGTCATATTATGTTTAAAGATGCAGCATGATCTCAGGGGGAGCATGGTATTGTCGGTTCAAAGGATCTTGATCCACTCTTTGCCATTGATGTCAAAGGGGGAGGAAAAGCAACAAAGGGATTCTATAAGACAATCAGAGGAAGAGTATTGCCATCAATGCCAAAGGGGGAGATTGTTGGAAATGTTGTCATTGATGGCAAAGGAAGTGGCAAAGAAGGAGCATCTGAACAGCAAGAAGGCAAACAGAGAAGCAAGGAACAACATTAGACAAGAAGCAGAGATAGTAACAGAGAGATAGCAAAAGCAGCAAAGAGACCAACAGAAAGAGCAAAGAAGCAGAGAAGAAGAAAGGCAGATAAGGAACTGAGGCAGCAGACAACGTAGAGACAGTGAAGAGAAGTAGAATGCATAATTGAAGCAGAATTGTCCAAAGACAGAGTAGGATAAAAAGGCCATCGAATAGACAATAATAAGTGAATGTTCTAGTAAAGAGTAATCCGTGATAAGTAATAAATCCATTGAAGGAATTAATGGTTGCGGAGATATGATGGTTTTAAGAACTTGAATGTACAGATAGAAGCGGAACTGTGACAGGATAGAACTCCGAACATGCAATGGAAGGTTGATAAATTATATATATCATAGCAGAATTAAAGACAGAATGAAATTGAATTGTCTCGAGTTGATGTTTGTGAGGAAATCCTGTCCATTGGTTCTCTCTAATTGTTCGAACAAACTTTGTTGAAATTATTTCCCCTCATAGAGGAAGCCTGCGTATAACTAACTCTATCCTAATGGTAGTGAAAATCTCGTTGGAAGAAAACTACATGTGTTCGTTGTTTATTGGAAATCCTGCCAAAGATAGACCAGAGTTAACTAAGTAAGAAGGATAGCGCAAACCCAGACTAACCCTTTGGAATCATGAACGGAACCTGGAAGGAAAGAGGTAGAATGTAACAAAAGGAAGTGCGACGGAACCCTGCATGGAAGAGCGGAACCATGACCAAGTAAATAGTGAAGGCGGTTTATGGTTTTCATCGCACCACCTATGCGGAGCAAGCAGTATTTCCTAGTTGGGGAGCGATTCCATAGAGTGCTCGACATGCGTCCCTATACAACTCTACAAAACCGCTTGTCAATGCGCACCATCGCGCGTTATAGTTCAACCTAGGATGCCCAGCGATATTATTTTGTGCCGTTGATCTGGAGGGAAGCCATTGGACGGTGGTCGTGTGAGGAAGATGCACGAAGATTAACCAAAGTACGGCGGGCCATCGCACGTTAACATTCGGCATCAGAGGTCAAGTGATATGCATATATGCCGTTGATCTGGAAGCTTGCTATCTAACGGTGATCGGACGCTGGACTTGCGCGAAGTTTACCTATGGTACCATGCACGTATTTGAGTGGCTATTGACTATATATTTGGGCCCAGGGTCAAAGGTTTATCATAAGGTTAATTTTTTGAAAGCGTTGGATATTTCTCTAAAGTACGAGGGGTGGTAACTTTAATCCTAAAGTTCAGTTCAAAGTTGTAAATATATTTATTTGTCAATTTCTTCAAATTGATAAATAAATTAAAAAGAAATCAAAGAGGCACGTGGTGTAAAATAAAGGAAATACTGTCAAAGGAATACCATTAGCGGTTGAATGGTTTTTACTCATGGTATTGATAAAAGGTTAAACTATATAAGGCGAAGAGGATGATAGTACGAGGTGTGCATGCGTAAGGGTGGTGAATGAATAAATTTCTCTAAGGAATATCTACATGGATGAAATCTGTTACTAATTGATAAATCTGAATGTACGATGCACCCATGGATATAATGATCTGACGATGATGAATCTCTGGTTTGATCGACTGACAAAATCATAAATCTGGTGACCTACAAGGTATGTTGTGTGGAAACTGGTGGACCCAGTATGAAAATTGATGAAACATGGTCCGCAATAGATCTGAGGGTTGAAGCCTTCAGTGAGGGGGTTGTAGCTCCCTTCCAGTGGTAGCTGGTAAACGAGAGAAGGTTGTAGCCTTTCTACAGGTAGGTGCCTGCGTGTTGGTATAAGTCTGCGCCAGCATAAATTGTAAGAAGTTTTCTCTATAATAAATATTGAAGACTGAGATAACAGCAGCGGTGGTTTTCTCCCAAATTGGGTTTCCACCTTAAATACTGGTGTTCATATGTGTGGCTTATGTTTGATGGTTTGTTCTGTTATTTCTGTTCATACTTACTGCTTACTAAACATCTAATGAATGAATGATGCAATGATCTAAGTAAAGACATAATAAGATCTCTGGACATACACGTTGGATTCTGTAAAATATCATATGGTTTTAAGAGAAAGAAAAAGTAAATATTGCCAGCCCTAAATACTGATTCACCCCCCCTCTCAGTATTTTTCCCAACACCAAATTGGACCGCTTGACCCACTGTGTTTTTTTATTAAATACAAATAAATGAACATATCCTTCCAAACATTTGTTGACTATCTCAGTTTTCACATTAGATTGAGGATGATAAGATGGGTTATGAGCTAATTGAGTATCAAGAAAAGAAAATAATTATGTCCAAAAATTTCCAATGAAAATGGGATCTATGTCACTTACAATAATATTTGGGTTTCCACGTAGTTTTTTCATTGTTTCCATAAATGAAGTAACAACTATATTGGCTTTAAACGGATGATATAATGCATATAATTTTTCATACTTGGTGAGTCTATAAAATACCACCATGATGACACTGTTTCCTTCAATATTGGGTAAACCTATGATAAAATCCATTGAGAACTCCTCCCAACTCTGAGTTGGAATGGCTAAAGGTTGTAACACACTTGGGGTCTTAATTTTCTCAACTTTATTTTTTTGGCAAACTAAACATTCTGCCACAAATTTTTGAATACCATATTTAAGGCCATCCAAAAAAAATTCCTTCTTTACCCTATGGTATTTTTTTATAAATCCTTAGTGCCCTCCTAAAAGAGAGGTGTATAATTCCAAAAGAGTATTTTTTTTGAGTTGGGAATTCTTACATAGATATAAGTTATCTGTGTACCATAATGAGCCATTTTTATGGATAAATGTATCAGACAGACTGGGATATTGCTACAAATTTTGAATGAGTGTCCACACCTTTTCATAATTATTCTATTACACCCTTGCTTTATTTATCCAGTTAGTTTAGATAATATAAATGGAATAGAGAAATGCTTCCACATCCTTATCCCTTCTTGAGAGTGCATCTGCAACAACATTTTTCTTCCCTTTTTGTAGATAATTTCAAAATCATAACCCATCATCTTAGCATGGGGGCTTCACTGCGGGAGAAATACCATAGCATGTGGGTTAATATTGGGGGATATATAATAAGGAAAAAAGGACATAATATATTGGGGGATATATAGGGGATAAAGGGTTTTTATATTGGTAGGTATAAAAAATTGAGCTCAAATTTAATGGAAGGGGTATAAAAAATGTCAATAAAAAAATGAATATGTACAATATATAGTGAAAGTAGGGGCTTTTAAATTGGGAAGGTGTATTGGGTTTATATTGGTAGGGGGTTAAATAATGTGATTTTTAGGGTTATTTTCCAATATGCACTCAAATTAAGGGCATTTTTTAATATGCTATGATTGCACGTGATATGTTAAAGGTTTATTGAGTGAAGCCCCAATGCATCTTACTAATGCATTTTTTCTCCTCTTCTAAAGATAATATTTGTTCCAGCAAGTATTTAAGACTATCATGATTTGTTTTTACCTTGAAGTGTATTCCCATTAGGTAAGGGCACCATTTCTTCAGGGCATGTAGTATTTCAAACATTTCCTCCTCATAAATTGGTTTTTGTAAATACTTTCCCTTGAGTGGATGAATTTCAAAATAAATGGGTCTTCCTTCTTGCAGTAAAATAATACCAATTCTATTTATTGAGGCATAAAATTCCACTATAAATTTTTTTGTGAAGTCTGGAGTAGCTAAAACCGGAGCTTCACACATTTCCTCTTTAAGATGTTCAAAGGACTTAGTTGCTTCTGGAGTCCAAAAAAATGCATCTTTTTTCAGAAATGCTCTTAGAGTAGCTACCATTTTCCCATAATTCTTAAAAAACTTGCGATAACTCCCTATCAACTCGAGAAATAATTGAATATTCTTTAGGATTATGGGGATTTTCCATTCCTTTATGGATTTAATTTAGTTAGGATCTATAGTAACACCCTCATGAGATACAATATGACCCATATATTCCACCTCTTGTACCCCGAAGAAAGATTTGGAGATTTTAGCATACAATTGTTTCTCCTAAAATAGTTTTACCACCTTTCCAACATATTGAACATGAACCTTCCAATACTTGTTGTAGATTAGTATATCATAAAAAAAACTAACACAAATTTTCTAAGGAAGGGTTTGAAAATGGAATTCATCAAAACTTGAAATGTGGAAGGTGCTTTAGTAAGGCCAAAAGGTATCACCCAAAATTCATAATGACCTTCATGAGTTTTGAATTTTGTTTTCAGAATGTCTTTAATCTTCATCCTAATTTGATGATATCATGAATGAAGATCTAGCTTGGTGAAGTAAATTTCTCCATGTAATTGATCCAAAAATTCATCAATGACGGGAATCATTAAATATATCTTTAATAGTGAGCTTCTTAATACCCCTATAATCCAAACACATATGCCATGTTCCATCCTTATTTTATACCAATACTACTGGAGTAGAGAAAGAAGTTTTCTAGGTTTAATTACTTACGTCTAGCATTTCTATAACCATATGTTCAATTTCACTCTTTTGTACATAACGATATTTGTAATGTTTGATGTTTGGAGGAACACTTCCTGGAATCAAGTGAATAGCATGATCATGATCATGAATAGGTGGAAGGCCTTTGGGAGTCTAAAATAATTTGGAATGATTTTCATGTATTCTTTGGAGATGTGGAGAAGCAGATGATTTTGATGTTTGAACAACTAGTGAGAATAATTTTGTGATTAGGCATCATTTTTCTTTCTTCAAAATATTTCTCATGCCATTGGAGCTTATTATATTCCTTGTTTTCCATGTGATTCCCCTCAATTACATTTCCTTTTCTTCCTAGGAAAATTTCAAGAAAAGTTCCTGAAAATTAAAATCTATCGTCCCTAAAGATTGTAACCATTGGACTCCTAATACAACATCAACACCACTCGTCGGAATGGAAAGCGTTGGAATATTCAATCCATATTCCTCCATGGTTACATTGATTTTATGGCACTTCCCTAAGAAATTTATATTTCTTCCATTTGCAACCACCACTTGACACTTTGGTGTTGGATATAGAAATAAATTCAATTCATTGGCTATCTTGAAATGAATAAAGTTATGGGTACTACTAGAATCGATCAACACTATTGCCTTTTTTTTTCTTGATATATCATTTTATATTGAGGGTTGGGGGAGTTTTAATTCCTTCCAATGAATTACAAGATATGTTTGGATTCATTTATTCTTTATTTGGGGTTGGTTCCTAGTGTATATCCTCTTCTTTTGATGTTTCTTGTTCCTTTTCTTCCTCCTCTTCACAATCTATGTAAAATAATTTCTTCTTAACACACTTATGACCCTTAGTGTATTTGTTATCACAACTATAACAAAGCCCTTTTTCTCTTTTTCCCTCTTTTGTGTTTTCAATATTGTAGGTTTTGAAAAGCAAGGAGTAGAAACACTTCCATATTTATAGCTGTGTGTAGTAGACTTCCTTGTTGCCATAGTTTTTCTTCCAATTTTTCTTGCCATCTTGAATGCCTTTTCCAATGAATTAGGTTCCCAAAGTTGAACCTCATGTTGGATGTTATCCTTTAAATTCCCTATGAATACATCAATCCTATGCTCCTATGGAATATCATTTTCCTTGATATTAAATATTTGGAAGTCTTCAATGTGCTCTACCATTGAACCCTTTTGTTTGATATTTATCAATTGTATAAATAAGACATTTATTTGTGTATCCTCATAATGTGTTATCAAGTATTATGTAAAAACTGACCAAATTACAAGTTATTTATGAGAAAAAAGGCACTAATACCATACAAATTTATTAGGATCTAAATATAAATATGCAATGCGTACCTTTTTTGTGTGTTTCAAATCATGTGGATAAAAAGACTGTTCCATCTGTAGTATCCATGTTACTAGATCATTTCCATCAAACTTTATCATATTGATATTTGGAATTTGGTGGGTCTTAAACCCAATGTTGTAGTCTCTAAAATCAAATTTCATATTCCTTTTGTCATCATCCTTATTTTCATGGAGTACCTTGTCAACACTAGGAAGCATTTCTTGTAACAACTTTGTCAAACCTTCCTTCAAAACTTCCATGTTTTATTTTAAACCATTCTTCAAACCATATATCTTAGCTTCCATTACATCCTTTAAAAATTCCATGTCTTCTTTTAAACCATTCTTCAAACCATACGTCTTGGCTTCCATTTCATTTTTGGTTACTCTTTGCGAGAGCGAAATTTGTTGCACTTGGTCTCCTAATTTTGATATATCAAGTTGCATTTATTCTTCTTCTTCATGCATCATAGTAGATCTTTCTAGTTTCTTACTAGGTATGTTCATTTTTTGTTTCAAGGCATTTTGAAATCAATGAATGATATATATTCTTCGTTGTTCCCTTTTGATCACTTCAAATTGTTTTTCAAACAAAATTTGTGCAAATATTTAAAAATTAATACACACTTTTTTCTTTATTTTTAGGAGCTCAATATTGAAACCATTGTATCTCTTTAATTTTGGTTATTAAAAGCCTGAAATTTATTCCTATGGTAACCCTGTGATTCTTCTTTCTAATGCCACAATTCAGACCGATATTGGATTCTTCAATGTAATATTATGCCCAATCTCTCATGACAGACTGATTATGGAATGATTTAGTAGTGTGAACTTGTACAAAAATCCACATGTTACTATTTCAACCTTATGCCCTGAAAATTATACAAAATAAACTAAATTCCGTTGAATTTCATTCAATTTTTACAAAATTCAAATATAATGTTATTAGAGAAAGTTATGATGATTTTCCCTAGGTCACTTTTTTTAGGCTAAATTTTGGATTGTGCAAAAACCCTAACTTATTTGGACCATATCTCAAAAAATATAGCAAACCAAGGTTTCAATTTTTTACACAATGTTAACCAATATTTCTGCTTCACATGGTCAAAATTTCGACTTTTTAAGCCTCGTAGAAATAAACTTATAGTGAAACTCCCAAAATGTCTTGTTTGAAGAAACAAAACCCTAGAATCCAAACCTCTGATACCAAATTTTATGCAACTAGATCACAAAACAAAACAAAAGATAGATCAATGACTTGAAAATTATCCTCCTCAAGAGGGAAACCTTATTTATATTACATAAATGAGCAATTATTCGATGATACAAATGACAAGACCTCCTTGTTATATATAGGAGTCTAAAGGTTCATAATATCCGTAGAAAATCCATGTAGATTCAACTGGTAATTGTAATATGCTAAAACATTATACTTGAATCTACTTTTCCAATTGCAGAAAAAAAAAAATTAGATATTGAAATAACAAAACATGAAAGAGAAATAATTTCAATTGCACAACACACAAGTATTTATTGGGAAAATCCTTAGCTAAAAACCATGCTATATATATATATATATTGCATAAGTCAGAAAATATGATAATATTACAATGCTTTTCTCCAAGATGAGAAACCTCTGCACTATCTCTATCTGTCTTAATGATTCCTAGACAATCTTGGTTCAATACTTAAGAAATTTTATGCCCTCCAGGATCCCTATTTCCTTGTGTTGTTTCCTTGGGTAATTAGGTCCTATTAATAAGGTAAATTCCCAATCCATATTGTGCAATTCATTAGGGGCCTTCCTCTGACTGCATGAACCACCTGTACAATTTGGACAATTATACAACTGATACTACACTTCCCTTGAACTCCAATCTCAATTAGGGCTTTCTCAAAACTAACATGCATGAGTGAAACCCCATTGTTTAACCCTCTACTATTTCCTCCATCAATTAGAATAAGTTTAACTGAATTTAACTTAGATAAACTGAGTTAATTAATTAAAAATCAAAATAAACTCAACCAAGGCTCCTACAATGTAGGAGATAGTCTAAATGCCTCAAATTTGACCCTCAACTCAAATGAATTGAACCAACTAAGTCATCCTAACTTATTTAACTCATATAATTTGTCATGTTATGTGGAATTACAATTTTATTATAATTTAATCAAGGGAAAATTAAACTATAATCATTTTCTTGTTTCCATTTTCAACACTCCATCTCAACAAGAAAGGGATTATACGATACCCCAATCTTGCCTCTATGGAACTCAAATTTTCCTCTAGACAGTGCCTTTGTCAAGATGTTTTCATCCTACTCCTCTGTCGGAATGTACTCTAACAACATAATACACCTATGCGCACAATATCTGAGATGGTGATACCGAATGTCGATATGCTTAGACCTTTAATGAAAATGGTTTAACTTAGAGTTTAATGAAACTCTATTTGTCTCAGTAAATCACTGTAGGATCCATCTATTGACCAAACAACCCAAAAAGGATCATCCTCATCCATATAGCCTCACAAGATGCTTGACTAGCATCCATGTACTCTGCTTCTACTGAACTGAGTGGACCTGATCTCTACTTCCTATTTTACCAGGAAACTACAGTTGATCCAATACTAAATATGTCCTCGGATGTACTCCCTACCAAATCTGCATCTTTTAAGCCTTAAAGCTTCAATCCATTTGTTCATTTTTACCAAAGACCAAACTGAGTGGTGCCTCTAAGGTATCTCAACACATGTTTAGCTACCTTCCGATAAAGCTTGGTTGGATTAACCATTTCTTGACTAAGTTGGTTAACCGCATAATACATGTCTATTCATGTTTTCACCAAGTACATAAGTGAACCCACAAGTTTCCTGTAAATGGTAGCTTCTACCACTTCACCTGAAGTAGCATATTCCTTCTTCAATTCCCTACTAGGGGAGTCTCCATGGGTTTGTATCTCTACATGTGAAACTTCTTTAGTATCTCATTGCCATATTTTCCCTGAGAGATAAACAATTCCCTGTCTCTTTTCCAAATTTCCAAACCAAGGAAATAATTCAAGAGCCCCACGTCCTTCATCTAAAATTCTCTTGCAATATCCTCTTTGCAATAATTGATCAACTTCTCATCACCTATCAGAATTAAATCATCATCATATAATACTATAATCAATAATTTACCTTCAACGAGAATATGGTAATGGTTCTCATCTTCTTCACTTTTGGTGAAGCCCAACTCGATGAAATAGTTGTCAATCCTGGTGTAACAAACACAAGGTTCTTGCTCCAGTCCATACATTTCTCACTTCATTTTTCACACTTGTGACTCTCTGTCGAAGGTCTCAAATCCTTCTAATTGCTCTATGTACACCTCTTCCTCAATCACTCTGTTGAGGAAATTTCTATTGACATCCATTTTATGTATCTTCCATCCCATCTACGTTGAAAGTGCAAGAATAGATCTGATTGAATATGGTACCTTTCTACTGGAGAAAATCTCCCCTCAAAATATATTCCCTCTACCTAAGAGAACCCCTTGGCCACAAATTTGGCCTTGTGTTTCTCCACACTCCCATCTGTTGCTTACTTCACCTTGTAGATCCATCGTGATCCTACAATGGACTTATCCTCCGATCTTAGGACAACTTCCCATGCGTTGTTTCTGATAATGGATTCATACTTCTCTACCATGGCATCAACCCATACAGGCTTCTGCATTTCTTCCTCGAATGAGGATTGCTCAATATCTACACTCTCGCTCATAAGAGCCATGTAGCCAGTGTATCGATCTGGGGGCCTTCTCTTCCTAAGTTGTGATGTGGGTTCTCCCATATTATCTCTATCATCATGTATCAACCTATCAACCTCTCTGGTGTGCTTCCTTCCATGTCTAGATATCTTTGCATGAGTTGGTACCTCCTCTCTCTGCTCATCTTCTTGTGGCTGCTCCACATCTTAAGGTTCTTCTTTTGGAGCTAGGAGCTCCTCATATACATGCATCTAAAGCTCCCTCTCAAAGGAAATTAATATGGCCTTTCCTTCATTGAATTTCACATCTCTGTGAACCACTATCATCTTGGGAGATGGCAGGTACACTCGATAGTTGTGAGGTGTATCAGTGCACCCCACAAATATTCCCAAATCAGATGTTGGTTCTATATTTTTCTATGAATCCTTGGTAACATGACAGTAAACCAATGAATCAAAAATTGTAAAGTGTGCCACATCTAGCTTCTAACCAAAAAATGATTCATATGGTGTACCCATCCTAATAATTTGATGAGGAATTCTATTCTGCACATACACAGTTGTGTTGCATGCTTCTTCCCACAAGTGCAACAAAAGGCCCTGATCATGTAACATTGCCCATGTAGCTCCCACAATTCTTTTATTATTTCCTTCTGTAACCCCATTCTATTGTGGGTTATGAGGTGCTATCAAATCTTTTCGAATTCCTTCTGATGAATAAAAGTTATTGAATTCATTCGACACATATTCTCCACCGTTGTCACTCCTGAGAGCCTTCACTTTCTTTCTTATGTCTTTTTCAACAAGTTATTTGAACTCACAAAATTTTTATAACATATGGTATTTATTCTGCATGAATAATATCCAACACTTGCGTGAAAAATCATCCACAAAAATCACATAACACCTGTTCTTGGATGTGGAGGTTGTCGAGAACGGTCCACATACATCTGAGTGAACTCTTCCAAGGATTTATTTCACTCGATTGTCCTTATCATGAAAGGTTTATTTGGTGTAATTCTCCAATGTAAACTCTTTACATGTATCACATTGCTCAAGTGCACCCTTGTGAAGTCATATATAAATCTATTGCATGATATTCAAAGCTCTATGGTGTAGATGGCCCAATATTTTATGCCATAACTCATCGATGTCTCGGTTCTACACCTTCTCTTCTTTCATGCTTAAGGAAGCACCATCTTCTACATCCAATTTGTAGAGTTTATTTACCCAAAAGTTGATCTTATTCACTTCCCTTGTGGCTATGTGATGAAGGAACGCCTTTCCTTTGATAAATATCACACCGTAGCCATGGTCTTCCAACATAGAAACTGAAACTACTTTCTTATTCAAACCGGGAACATACATGACATCTTTCAAAGTGAGAGGAGAACCAAACTCCATCTGAAAGGTAACAATATTGATGTCTATCGTGCTATAATTCCCATCATCTCCCATTTCGATGTGCATCTATAGGTCCTTCTCCTCCAATTTTTTGAATAACTCTTTGTTGTTGGTCATATGGAATGAGGATCCACTATCTAGGTTCCACACAGAACCCATCACCGATGATACAATACATGTGATGAGAGTGAAATCCAACTTGAATTTTGAAGCAAATTTTTCCCCTGCCGCTCCTCCTAAGGTCATCTTGTCAGTCTTCTTGTGTGGACACTTCATGGCATAGTGCCCCAACTCGTGATAATGAAAACATTTAATACTGAACAAGTTCTTCTTATTTCCTGCCTGACCAGAACCTCATTTGGAATGGGATGACCTCCCTTTCCCTTTATTTTTCTTTCTAGCCAAGGAACATTTCTCCTCATCATAATTATTTGATGAGAATCCATCTCTTGTGTTCTGTCAAATCTCTTCTTGCACCAAGTCGTACCACAATCTCTCCCACTTTGGTAGCTTCTCCCTCCCATTCAGCAAATGCTGGTAGTTGTGCCAACTCTTGGGAAGGCCTAGAAGTGCTAGGCTCACCAGATCATCCTCGCCAACTATAACACCAACTCTTCGAATATTATCCTAACTGTTGATCATAATCAGCTCCCTATTAAATTTTTGCAAGCAACCTCATTTAAATCTTGCAAATCCCCTCTTCCAGCCTTAAAAAAATCATTTCTATGCCTGTCTTTACCAATTTCCGCTCCCAAATTACACTGTATAAGGCAGAAAACCCCGCATTTAAATATATTCAAGGCTTAGCCACTTCGGCCCTAGCCCCTCTGTCCTGTTCTCCATGTAACCTGGGCACCAAACCAAGTGTTAAAACTGGAGGCGCTTATCACGTATGTATATCGGGAGCGCCCTCGGCCGTTGATCTGTATAGATCGAACGACATTCACATCATTCCACTATGCTTGTGGCCCGCCTGTTTACTGCTCCAATCATCTGTCAGCTGTCTGATCAGATCACAAATCAATGGTTCGTGATGCATCTACTCCAGTGGCCCCCGCAGCGCACTACTCTAAAACTAGGTGGTATGTATCACACCGCCTTTCGGCGGTAGGCGGTAATTCTCCTTGGGCCAGCGATTCCATATAGCGCTCACCACGTGTCCCTACGTACGGCTCCAAAACCTCCATTCATCGCGCGTTATTGTTCAGAACAAGACACCCATCGATATCGCCGTCAGCCATCGGATTTGGTGATCTTCATCTAACATCTATCGCGCTTTGAAGCTGCACAGGATTTAACGAAAGGAAATCATACCCCTGGCCCACTGGAAATTTCCCCTAATGCCGTTTCAACCATCGATCTCGTCTTGAGATCAGACTGTCTAGATCATTTGCACGCCCCACTGTTGACCCGGTCTTCCTCACGTCATCATCCCACGTATTTATTGCATTTTTCTCCGCGATTTATACATTACATTCATATGATATATTTTAATGTTCCACATCATAAACTCTGGCCAGCCCTTCCGCCATTATTTCCACTGCATTTTCTTCATCACAACCCTGCGTGCTTCCACCATTTTATCATGTTGCTTCACTACACAGTCGCCTCCATTGCACTGTCGTCCCGCATGCATTTTTTTTCTTCACAACTTTGTGTGTTTTGCAGGTTTACAGTGACAGAGGATTATCATAATTTGCAGCATCCATTACAAGAGCCAAGAACGCGTCAGAGGACCAGTTCTTCAAAGGCGAAATTTATGAAGAAAGTCCTGGGTAGCTGCTGTGACATGACATCCATTAAAGAAACAGGGTTATACTTTGGTGAGCTTCCCAGTGTCATTCACGAGGTAGATATCATAGATGGAGACATTAATGGAACAACAAAGGAGTACTAGTGGAGGGTCAAGGAATTCAGTTTTCGGCATTGAAGATTTTAAATAATGATTCAGGGTTTAAAAGGCAGAGGGTACGATGCACAAAAAACAATACCCTCCAGGTTTTATTTTAGCAGAATTTTCTTTCAGGAAAGGACAGAATGTTAATATGGTTATCCCTATACCGTGTTCCTGAAGAGATTTTCACCCAGAACATTTGTTTCAGAGAGCATGCCACTGAGTACAAACAGCGCAGCATAGTCATTCAACAGTATGGGCGTGAATGTTTCCACCATTTTGCCTCGATTATGAAAATTAAATGTTCATCACCTACCTCTTTCGCTAGGTTTCTGGTTTCTCCTATAAAGTTCCAGGAGAACGAAGGTTTCAGGGTTCCAGATTTTATCATAAAATTATGCAGTGAAAGGATTTTTGTAAACATTTTGTAAAACTTTGGTATGAATGTGCAGAGCCCATAGGGTCTCATTGAGGAAGAGTTCTATCTGTCAAAGAGGATTCTTGTCTTTGGTATTTCACAGTCTATAACTTCTCTTATGTGTTATTTTAATATATCATTTCATTTAATCCATGCTTCTTGTATCATGTTTTGGAATGCAAGTGGCTCACTGATCTCTGGTATGGATTCATCCTAGTTGATGCCCATGCTCAGATCAATCAAGCTCTTTAAATATGGCTCATGCATGATATTCTGTTCCATTATTCAGCTAACCATACTTCTGCTATATTAGTTTCTTTGGGAGGGTGCTTTTAAAATGCTATTATCATGTATGGATTCTTAGATTGGTAAGCCCATGCATGGTGGTATTGTATATCTAGGTATCATCTCAATGTTAACTAATATCTTCTCAATATTTCTTTCGCTACATACACCTTCTAATAATTTATGTCTGTGAAGTATTTCTGAATCGGCCCGCTTTGTAGTAAACTATCTCTGAATTTTCTGTTGCTTTTGTATTAGAGTTCCGCATCTTGCCTCTACAGTATCTCTTTTCCTGTGTCAGTTTCTGAGAGTTTGGTCCCATTCTATTTTATTTCCCTGTTTACAGGAGATAGCATGCAAGCTGAAGTTGACAACTTCATACATTATATCATACGCTCCTTGCTATGCTAAGATGTCCTAGGCACTGGTCTATCACAACTCTAGGCTATCTCTAGAAGTGACAACACTGACATTGGGTGAACTTGTTCAAGTACTTTTGCATTGCGCCGCCCATCTCCATATTGATTTTTCTAATATTTTTCTTTAGCACCAGCTTCCTGTGGTCATTTTGGTTCTAAAATAAATACATTAAGGCCTTCCACATAGAATATGGATTTTTATTTCCATGGATTTTCAAGACAATATGATCTCGAACACCTTCCAATATAATCCTTCTTTCATTTTATACATTCTTCTTCCATGCCACCATATCTTGAGCATCTGGTGCTACATGCCTAGGAATATCATTATCTATGAAATCCTTCAGCACGTTGTCTTCCGACACTATTTCCATCATGTATCTCCAAGCTATGTAATTTTAACTACCCTCAAGGGCATATTCGAGTCTCAATACATAGAAATACATCTTGATCCTACTACTAGTCCTGAAGAGTATATTTGTAATTTTGATTCACCTGTGCAACACAAACTTGTATTCTTATCTTCTAGAGTGATCCTTGCTCTGATACCATGTATAAAATCCATGTATACTCAAATAATAATTGTAATATGATAAAACATTATACTTGAATATACTCTACCAATTGTGGAAACCAGTTTATATCTTTAAATCACAAAACATGAAAGAGAAAGAATTTCAATCGCACAACACACAAGTATTTCTTGGGGAAAGCCTTAGCTAAAAGCCATGCTATCTATATATTTCATAAGTCATAAAATATGAGAATATTACAATTCTTTTCTCCAAGATGAGAAACCTTTGCACTATCTCTATTTGTCTCAATTAATTATTCCTAGACAAGCCTGGTTCAATAATAGAAAAAAATTCTTCCCTCCAGGATCCATATTTTTTTTTTTTTTTTACTTGGGTAATTAGGACCTATTAATTAGGTAAATTCCCAATCCATACTCCATAATCCATTAGGGTCCTTCCTCTGAATGCATGCACCACATGTACAATTCATAAAATTATACAATTGATAGTACACTTCCCTTGAACTCCAATATCAACTAGGTCTTTCTCATAACTGACATGCATGAGTTATTTATGAATGAATTATTAGTTAAGTGTTTGAAAACTTGAAGCGACACCTCAATTTTTAACCTCCTACTAGTTCCTCCATCAGTTAGAATTATTTTAACTGGCTTTAACTCAGATAAATTGAGTTAATTTCTTACAACTCAAAAATAAACTCAGCCAGGGCTCCTATAATGTAGGATACACTCTACATGCCTCTAATTTGACACTCAAATCGAATTAACTGAACCAACTAAATCATCCTAACTTATTTAACTCGTACAATATTTCATGTGATGTGGAATTACAATTTTATTCTAATTTAATCAAGGGAAAATTAAATTAGAATCCTTTCCTTGTTTCCATTTTCAATGGTATAATCAAAGCCTACATAAAAATAATAATGTAAGGGTGCAACAATAACAATAGTGGGATTGTAAAGGGCACAACAATAATAATATGTTAGCTACATGGGAACAACAATAAAAATAAAGGCTAAAATAACAATAACAATAAGGGGGCTACACTAGTATTATAGGGACCTAACACCAATGCTTCAAAGGTCAAATTTGGTCCTCTCTTAAAGAGAAATCCAATCCAATGATTTTAATTTTTCACTGAGCTGCTAAATTAACAAGTAGGTGCATCCAAAATTATGGATCATCCTAGAAAAATCACAATAAGAAAAGGTTGGTAGTCTTAGATGTGAGTTGGGCTTGAAATTATGCATTGATGGGAATTTAGTTTATATGTTTGAGAGTCTACGACTTTTATTTAGTGTAAGTCTATGAATGTGGGTTAGGTCAGGACATGTGCACTGATAGAGATTTATTCCATAGGTTCAAGGGTTAAATATTTTTTCAACCATGAGTCTATAGGAATGTGGTATTCATAAATATTTTGAAATAACATGAAATAGACATGTTTGCATGCTAAGGGCTAGATTTGTGGGCCCGAGAGGCTAGGTGATGTTGAGGGCACCACATGGACCTAGCCATGGTCATGTTGTCATCCCGAGGAGACATGGTACCACCTGAGAGAGGTGGGGCTTCCACATGGGCATCAAGTGGGTGCCACATGGTTTTGGACCCATGAGGATAGGTGATGCATTTAGCACCATGTGGGTGCCATTTCAATGTCATGTGGTAGGTCGTTACCTATGTGGAAGGATTTAAATGGTAAACTTTAAATGGACATAGCTTTTGATTTGGGTATCGAATTTTGATAAAATTTATACCACCGAAAATATCTCAAAGAATTAATCGCGTTGGTATTATCCAAAGTTAATTCTTCTAAATTTTTTCTATAACCCAACCTTCATGGTCTCATTATGGAAATGTGGTTACAAAATTTCTCCTTCCAAAAGTTAATTTTGTAACTTTGGGAAACGAGGGATTTTGTAACCCCATTTCCATAGTGAGACCATGAAGGCTGGGTTAGAGAAAAATAGCACTTTTCATTTGGCATAGAAAGAGCTAGGGAGTGGGAGGGAGTGTTAGAAATTTTCATTTATATGCTTTGATGATAGTTTAAATATAATGAGTTTCTTTTTTAGTTGGACATTTGAATTGTCATAAAAATTAAAATGAAAAAATGAAAAAAAATCAGGCAAGAACCTTTAAATATACATTGGAGGAAAAAATTAAAGTTCACAATAATAATGGGTGGAGAAACCTAGAACTATATTAACCTCAAATTTATGATATGTCAATGGGGATCAAATCCCTCAAGGTGAAAATTTTTTACAATTTAAATAAGGTTTTCAACTCAATGGTTTTATTTTTATTGACACCTTATAATTTGGGGTTAAGATGAATCTCAACTAGTGTGTGAACACTAAGGAATAAAAAATGGTATTCATTCTAAGAGCATGGAAAAATACCACTAGTAGCTCCACCAAGTGATGAGCTTAAACATGAAAGTAATATTAGGCATAAACATGCAACCCAAGTGATTATCCCAAGGAAGAAGAGTTGTATAATATTACATGGCCAATGTTACATGTATTTTAGAAGGAATTGTTCCTTACTCATAACCAATTCCCAATTATAAGAAGATATGCCTCCAAAATAATGGATCCAAAAATCTTGATAAATATGGAATAAGAATCAACAATATCTCACTATGCTTTGGACGTGGCTTTAGCAATCTTATCCAATGTTCCATATAGCAAATTACAAGGATAAACCGTTAAAGTGAAGGATGGTGTCGAGCTTGATATGTACTTGTGTAGTGAAGGATGGTATGGCGCTTGGTATATCCATATTAATACATAATTGTCCAATGATGAGGCTAAGTCTGTAAGTGAGAATAATTTTCCAACGATGAGGCTAAGTCTATAAGTGAGAATAATCTTGTTGTGTGTGGCAAATAATTGTTGATTTCACCTATAGAGTTGTTCAGCGCCAATGATTGTTTTTTATGCTAATTTTCTAAACTCTTAAAACATCTTGCATTATCTATACATGATAACCAACACTAACCATCTTCTCTTTATTTATTGATAATCATTCCATGTGAACATATTTCACTCCCTATGTGTCCTAAATGTATAACTAATTGTATTTTATAAAGTTAGGACAAACATGTCTTCACAAAATAAATCATAAAATTTATATTTTTATCATTTATTTTACAAATTATATAAATATATATAAGTGATATGAATTATATATATTATATATGTCAGAGAATTTATATTACTTTCAAAAAGATACACTTAAATAGTTATCAATTGCTACTAGTTTCCCACTTGGGAAACTAGAACAATAACATAAGTTTTAAATTGTATGATTGTTAATGCTATATGCTATCTTATTTTCTTTCACATTGAAAATGTAACTAGTAAATAAAATAAAATAAAAACTAATAGACATGCCAATAAAATTACCATTATAAAAACATTCCTTGATATATCTAGCTCGCTTGATTATCATTCAACTAGAGAGTCCATCTGGACGAGTGGTTGTGACTCACAACCATTGTCTGAGGAAGAGAAGTTAAGGTTTGTGAAATTCTTGGTTAGATTTGAGAATTTTTGTTAATTTTTTATGCTTTATCCATTAATTTTGTCATGTATATTATCATTTCCTATTGAGTGTCAACTCTATTAGTATAAACTCTATGCATGAGAGTTTTGATATGCCAGTACAGATTAATTATTTGGATATATGAGAAGGTTTAGCTCTAGAAAATTTTCCTGCTTTAGGAGTCCATTCCCTGGTATCCTTGTCAACCTACCTATTAGGAATGTATCGTCTCATTTTTCCTACTTGCCCTTCAACATCAGAAATTTCCATTTTTACCACTTCACAAATGATATCCTATATCTATCCGTATTTTCTTGATATGATACCTAGGACCAAGTATGATCGATAAAAGAGGGGGAAGGGACATAGGAAGTATATATACTTGGGAATATTATCCTTCCACCTAGAAGAGATGCAAAGAGGACATCTACCCATTAAACTAGATTCCAGGAGAGGGATATAATAGATATTGATATCACGGAGAGGGGGGAGAGGTTAGAATATAAGTGTGGGCAAGGTAAATAGGTGAAGGAGAAACTAGAAGAGTTATCATAGAACATGCATCTAGTATAAAATTTTAATGTGGGATAGAGAGGGAGAGTCGCCTCATACTCAAATGAGATTAGTAGAGGGAAATAAGCATTGTAAGAAAAAAGGGAAATAGTCATAGAATGCATTAGGGGGGACGTAAAAACAAACCTCATAGATGTTGGAAAAATGATGCAGAGTTTTGTCCTTGATGGCAACCCACTGAATTAAGATGAAGACATGAGATTGTTGGCATGTGTTGTCCTTGATGGCAATCCACCAGATGAAGTTATTCTTGACTTGATGGACTTGGTAATGATATAAATCTGATGTGATATGATGTTGTTGGCAATATGATGTTGAATGTGTTGTCCTTGATGAACAACCCACTTGATAGAGTGTTGTCCTTGAATGGCATCCCACTTGATGAAGATGATGGCAACCTACTTGATGAAGTTATACTTGATAGAATATGTCTTGATAAGCTTGTTAAATGATGTAAATCTGATGTATCTACAGTGAGTACAGAAGGGAATGAAGAAATAAATTCAGTATGTGCTAGATCTATGATGAAAAGAGTATGTCTCAAGGAATACGCGTATTTGCCTAGGAGAAGTCGCGTATGCACGTGGGAAACAACGTGCCAAGTCGCGTATGGGAAAAAGCGCTCATAAAGTGCAAAACCAGGGGTAACCACCATGGTATTGACCCATTGTATTGGGTAATGATTCCTCTAAATGACCCCGTCCAGGAATACCATCGGAAGTAATGTAGTTTTGGCTCATGGTATTGAAAAATGATAAACCTATATAAAGAGAAGAAATTCATTGTGAAAATCATGAGTATAGGTGCAAGATGTCTGAGCTTGAATGAATACTTCTCTCTGAAGTTTATCTGAATGGAAAGGGTTACAATTGAATGATAGATCTGAATGTATGATGCACCAATGAAGAAATGATGAAGAAGGGAATCTAGATCTGGAATGTATTTGTATATGCTAGATCTGTTTATGGAATGCTTAGATCTGAGATGAGGCGAACATCTGTCTGAAGTAAAAGGGTTAAATCTGAACTGAAAATCTGATCTGAAGAAGTATGCTGCTCTATAATGACTGAAGATGTATACGCTAGTTCGGAACAACAGAAGCGCGTATATACGCGGGTTTGGTAAATCGAAAGCGCGTATCTGCCCTGAAGTATAAACAGATGTATACGCTGGTTGATGTGAATGGAAGCGCGTGTATACGCGATATTAGTGAAATGAAAGCGCGTATTCAAAACTAGAGTTTGCTGAAGTATGAGTATGAAATGTCTGATTTGTTCTGCTGTGTTACTGCTATCTGTCTGGGTTATCTGAATTGACAAGTATCTGTTGGTGTTGTATGTTTGAGCTTAAAAGTATGGAGTGGGTCCACTCTGAAAATATGATGAAACGTGGCCTGCAAGTTGTGTCCTAAAAGAGCACGGATCAGGTGTGAGAAATTGGTGAAAGCATGGTCACTTAATTGGTCTTGAAGTTGTAAATAACGGTGGGGGAATTATAGCTCCTTCTAGGTGTGTTAATTAACGGAAACGGTGTAGTAGCTCCCACGCCTTCGAAGACAATGTGACAGAAATTACCAGTTGTAAAAACTCACCTTTAGGGAGAAGAGCCCCATTAAACAGCCTTGAGTAGAATTTTCCGTCTTTGTTGGTCTGCTGTATTTTGTTATTTGTAAGATGTTTTCTGTAATAAAATATTTGAAGGGCAGGCAAGCCTGGCAAATTGGATTTCTCCCAACAGGTTTCCAATCCACCTAAAATCCTGGTGTTCATGTGTGATGCTTATGTGTGATGATTTATTCTGTTCTTACTGCACATGTTTATTGTTTATAGAACATCTAATGAATGAATGATGGAATGATATAAGTGAATAATTAATGGCATAATTAGATCTCTGTGTATACGCGAGTTTTATGAAGGATATCCACGTGTATACGCTAGTTGGCTTCAGAAAAGTAGCGTATGGGTTTTGGAGCATGAAAAAGTAAAAGATGCTGGTTGCCTAAATAAGGTCACCCCCCCCCCCCTCTCAGTATTTTTCCCAACAATTGGTATCAGAGGAGGTTCTTCTGTAGAAGCTTGATCGCTTGAAGGAGATCTGTCGCAACGGGAAGTCTTGAAGGAGTAATGTCTCTAAAGCCATCTCTATTCAATGGAAGCAATCTGATATTTTGGAAGGTACGAAAAAAAGCATATCTGCAAAGTCTTGGTGCAGATGTATGGGCAATCGTGGAAGAAGGTTATCAATACCCGGCAAGTATTCCTACTGATGCAGCAGAAAGGAAGAAGTATGAAATCAATGCCAAAGTAGTAAATGTCTTATTAGGAAGCATGTCTGAACCAGAATTTGCTAAAGTGATGCAGCTAAATTCAACAAAAGAAATATGGGACAAAATCATTCTGAGCTATGAAGGAGATACAAAGGTAAAAAGTGCAAAACTCCAAACTCTCAGAATTGAATATGAAAATTTAAGAATGCATAGTGATGAAAGTATTGCCAGTTTCTTTCTTCAGCTAGATGATATTGTAAATCGAATGAGAAATTTGGGTGAAACCATAACCGATACTACTCTGGTGGAAAAATTCTTAAGATCCTTGACTTCAAAATTTGATTCTAAAGTTTCAGCTATTGAAGAAAGGCAAGATCTGCAAACTCTTACTATTGTTCAATTACATGGTATTCTGACTGCTTTTGAAATGAGACAAGGAGGTCCTTCTCAAATCAAAGAAGCTTCTTTTAAGGCATCTGCAAAAGGAAAAGAAAAGGAAGTTGTCAAAGAATCCAGCTATATATCCGAAGAAGAAGAAGCAAATTTTGTGAGAAAACTCCAACTAGGTACTGGAAGATTCAAAGGTAAGCTTCCCTTCAAATTTTTTGAGTGTGGAAAAGTTGGTCACTATGCTGCTAAATGCCCTTATAGAGAAAAACATGGTAAAGGGAAACAATTTGAAAAGAGGAAGAGCTATTATGCAAATGAATATGATGATGAAGTGTCCAGTGAAGATGAAGAAGATTCTGACCATGATCTGAAAGTGCTCATGGCAAAGAAGCAAAGGAAGAAGGCTACTCGAAACAAGGAGATATCTCAGAAAACATGTATAGCAGAAATTGAAGAAGATGAATCAGGTAGTGATTGGGGTCCTTGTAATAATCTTCTTTGTGCAAACAATAGTGAAGATAGTGAAAGTAAATTTGTGGATCTAGAAGAAGCTCTCAAGATTAAAGTTGAAGAACTACAAAGTTCATCTAATAAGCAAGAAACTATCTACAAAGAGATGATCTCTCAAATGGAAAAACAAATAGAAATGCTGAATGGACAGGTGGACAAGTATCAAAGGTTTCATACTTATGCATCCAATCGAATTAAAGGACTAGAAGCAGAAATCAACGATCTAAATGCAGATCTCGAAAAATCAAGCAAGAAGAATGAAGGACTCGAAGCTGCAATCATCTCTCTGCAAGCAGATCTTGAAGCATCAAGTAAGAAGAATGAGGAACCTCTACAACCATTTGAAATGGAAGGCCTTGAAGCAGAAATCATCTCTCTCAAAGAAGATCTGGAAAAATCAAATAAGAAGAATGAAGAGCTGCAACAAACATGTGAAGAAAACGAAAATTGGTTGAAAGAAGAGATTCTAAATCTGAAGAATCAAGTAGAAGATGGAAGAAGGAAAGAAGAAAGCATGACAAAGCAATGTCAAGCCTTGGAGGTTGAGGTAAACATTCTCAAAGGTAAATTAGAAGAAAAGGTTAAACTTTTGAGGTTTCATGATAGTACTAATATTTTGGACAATATTATGAGTAATCAAAGGTCTCCTGCTATCAAACTTGGTCTTGGTTTCCATGAAACTGTTAAAGGAGAATCTAGTTCACAAGGAAGTGCTAAAAATTCAGAGGATGTCAATGCAAAACCTGAAGTGTTGAAAGAGACAAAAGGTCAACCAACGATGATGAAATCTCAAAGGAAATCAGTCAATAATGTTGAATGCTTTAAATGTCATAATTATGGGCATGTTGCAGCAAATTGCAGGAGCAGATCATTTCAGCCTCAAACAAGCAGTTCCTACATAGAAAGGTACTCTGGTTTCTTCAAGGGATATTGTTTTTCATGTAACAAGTATGGACATAAAGCAGCTGATTGTAAAAGGAGGAAGATTATAAATACTCATTATGATTCTTATGCTTATTTCTCTGGACACATGAGATGTTATTCTTGTAACAAGTATGGACATGTAGAAAAGGAATGCAGGTTGAACAGATCTGAGAAAGAGGACAATTTTCAGCACACAGTTAGTAAGTTCAAGAAAATTTGGAAAAAGAAAGAGGACCAATCAGAAACGTAGGGAATTCTGACCCTACTGCAGTCATCCGCTTCTGAAGCTTACTTCTCTTACTTGACTGCAGGAACGATGTGGGATACATTATGAGATTTAGTAATGTATCGTCATAGGGGGAGCAATGTATGATGACTCTCATGGTTGATTTGATTATTCTGGTCATATGTATTTCTGACAGAGCATCTAATATGAAGAAGACAGGTACAGGAAGTACAAGTTCAGGGGGAGATGAAGGAATGTGAAAAATTTCTATGCTTCACTTTCCATACGCGGGTTATATGAACAAAAGTCGCGTATACACGCGAGTTACAGCAGACACAGTCGCGTATGCATTTATGATAAGAGAATTGGGATGACAGTTGAAGATCAGGAGCCGAGGTTCAGGGGGAGCATCAGTCTGACTATTAATAACTGTATTATTGACTCAGTATCAGCTTAGTTTCTCAGTTCTAAATTATGATGATATGATACTTAGTTTCTTATGTTGAAGATTATGGATGAGTCCTGTTTTCTTTTGATGAAGAGTATTCGTTGCTGAGATGAAAGTCTTATAATTCGGAGATAAGGATAGTTCATGCAGAAATTGTTGCTGATGAATTGCTGATGAACGTATTCAGGTTGCACAATTTAAGGAGGAGCACTGGTTCAGGGGGAGCAGCAAGTTGAATACTAATGATTGCATTGTTGGCACTATGACTGCTTATTCTTTGATACTCATGCTCAAATGATGATAACTTGGTATATGGTTTATTATAATGAGATTTTAAGCCCTGTTTGCTAAAGTTTATCTATTGATGAGATTAGAAGTATTATGATTCAAAGATAAGAATAGATCATGCAGAGTTTGTTACTATGGTTGAGATCTTTTCCCTACATATGTTACTTCATGTTAAATCTTAAAGATCATGGTGATGTTGGACCACATGGATGATTGCTTGACACTTATGTGAAGATGCTATTCTGGTATGATAATTTCTCTTGGAAAGAATGTATTGATGCTGCAAAGAATCTGAAGACATGGTTACTAATGTGCTTATGCTACAACCGTTGGATGATGCTTGAAGACACAACTACACTATTCTATCTATCTGTATTCTAGGGAAGCATTCAAATATCTCAGAAAGAAGCTGAACACTGTATTTTCCTCACAGAGGATCATATCTGGTTAAAATATAGAAGATGGTATTGGATACGCTGATTTCATGATACACAGTCGCGTATATACGCGAGTTCATGCACATAAAACCGCGTATGTCTGATTGCTGACAAATTTCTGTTTAGGGTCAGTTTTCTTCAGCACAGTTGCAGTATTTTTTGGTATCTCTAGTATCTCTGGTGGTGTTCCAGTTCTTATAATACTGTTTCAATCTCTGATGTTTTAAAGATGCCTTGATGATTGGTTGAAAGTGTTCAGGATGCACAAACTAAGGGGGAGCCTTAGTCATATGGAAAGGATGCTTGGATGCACAGATTCAGGGGGAGCATTGGCCTTGCTGAGTATAATGCATTGTTGGCATTATGTTGATTAAAAAAAAATGATCTCTTTCTTGAGGTCTTTCTGGTATTGGTCATGTAAAGTTATATTTGTAGTTTGATGAAAAGGTCATGTTGAGACCCATGATGTAAAATTGTAATATTCAGTCATGTAAGGACTTGTCAAATTTGTAAACCCACTTGGTTGGGTAGCTGAGTCAAATTTTGTAAACCCACTTGGTTGGGTAGTTGTATTGAAATGTGTAAACCCACTTGGTTGGGTATTTGAGTCTCATATGTAAATCCACTTGGTTGGATCTTTGATGTAAGTATGAGTCCTTGGTGATAGGAAGGTCATAGATTCATGTACTTCATTGAATCATATGGATGAACTCAAGAGGAGCATGATAATTTCAGGGCACATCAGATCTACAGCGCCCTTCTTCTACATGAAGAGAAAAAGGGGAGAGTGTGTTGGTTTTGATCCGCCCTTTGCCCTTGATGTCAAAGGGGGAGAGTGACATGGTGTTTGAATGAAGATAATGGTGTCAAAGAATGGGGAGAGTGACATGGTGTCATTGTATTCTTAATGTACCTATATGTTGTGGTGATCAAACACCATCGTGGTTGCCATCAAGTCCAAAGGGGGAGATTGTTGGCAATATGATGCAGAGTGTTGTCCTTGATGGCAACCCACTTAATGAAGATGAAGACATAAGATTGTTGGCATGTGTTGTCCTTGATGGCAATCCACCTGATGAAGTTATTCTTGACTTGATGGACTTGGTAAATGATGTAAATCTGATGTGATATGATGTTTGTTGGCAATATGATGCTGAGGGTTGTCCTTGATGAACAACCCACTTGATAGAGTGTTGTCCGTGAATGGCAACCCACTTGATGAAGTTGTGCTTGATATAATATGTCTTGATAAACTTGCTAAATGATGTAAATCTGATGTATATACAGTGAGTACAGAAGGTAATGAAGAAATAAATTCAGTATGTGCTAGATCTATGATGAAAAGAGTATGTCTCAAGGCATACGCGGATTTGTCTAGGAGAAGTCGCGTATGCACGCGGGAAACAATGTGCCAAGTCGCGTATGGGAAAAAGCGCTCATAAAGTGCAAAACCGGGGGTAACCACCATGGTATTGACCCATTGTATTGGGTAATGATTCGTCTAAATGACCCCGTCCAGGAATACCATCGGAAGTAATGTGGTTTTGGCTCATGGTATTGAAAAAGGGTAAACCTATATAAAGAGAAGAATTTCATTGTGCAAAACATGAACGTGGGGGAAAGATGTCTGAGCTTGAATGAATACTTCTCTCTGAAGCATATTTGAATGGAAAGGGTTACAGTTGAATGAAAGATCTGAATGTATGATGCACGAATGAAGAAATGATGAAGAAGGGAATCTAGATCTGGAATGTATTTGTATTTGCTAGATCTGTTTATGGAATGATTAGATCTGAGATGAGGCGAACATCTGTCTGAGGTAAAAGGGTTAAATCTGATCTGAAGAATTATGCTGCTCTATAATGACTGAAGATGTATACGCTAGTTCGGAACAACAGAAGCGCGTATATACACGGGTTTGGTAAAGCGAAAGCGCGTATCTGCCCTGAAATATAAACATATGTATATGCTGGTTGATGTGAACGGAAGCGCGTGTATATGTGATATCAGTGAAAGGAAAGCGCGTATGCAAAACTAGGGTTTGCTGAAGTATGAGTATGAAATGTCTGATCTATTCTACTATGTTACTAATATATTTATGGGTTATCTGAATTGACAAGTATCTGTTGGTGATGTATGTTTGAGCTTAAAAGTATGGAGTAGGTCCAGTCTGAAAATATGATGAAACGTGGCCTACAAGTGGTGTCCTAAAGGAAGCTTTGGATCGAGTGTGGAAATTGATGAAAGCGTGGTGCATGTTGGTCTTTGAGGTTGTAGCCTTCGATCGGGGTTGTAGCTCCCTTCCAGGTGGTAGTAAATGAGCAGTGTAGCTCCCTTCGAGAGAGAGCTTCAAATGGCGAGTCAGGGTTGTAGCTCCCTTCCGGGGAGAAGGCTGATGCTTGTGGCCCGCGAGGTGGGTGCACAACGTCTTTGGCGAGTAGAATCTGCCCTTGACACATATGTTGTAAGATATTTTCTCTATAATAAAATATTGAAGGCTGAGCAACTGCAGCGGTGGTTTTCTCCCGACTTGGGTTTCCACCTAAAATCCTGGTGTTCATGTGTGATGCTTATGTGTGATGGTTTATTCTGTTCTTACTACACATGTTTACTGTTTATAGAACATCTAATGAATGAATGATGGAATGATTTAAGTGAAGAATTAATGGCATAATTAGATCTCTGTGTATACGCGATTTTTATGAAGGATATCCGCGTGTATACGCTAGTTGGCTTCAGCAAAGTAGCGTATGGGTTTTGGAGCATGAAAAAGTAAAAAGTTTTAGTTTTCCCTAAATACTGATTCACCCCCCACACCCCCCCCCCATCTCACAGTATTTTTCCCAACAGTAGAATTATTCACCTAGGTAGGGGATATAAAACAAAAGAACCATCGTTCCAATTCTTGCACTCATAACTAAAAAAAGGTATTGAAAAGAGAGACATAGTTCCAAATAGAGATAATGACAATGCCACTTAGTTGCCTAAGTCAGATTCGAAACATATTGGTGATGGCACTCCATCTACTGGTTAATTTCTAGCTAATAATAATTTTTAACCCCAAATGCACTAGAGACTTCATTGATGTTCAAACCATGACCCTATTTCTTTTTTCTCAATTGCTCTATAGTAATAGAAACCCTATAAAATCTCTTGGAAACCCATAGATAGTGGTTGTTCATTACGTTTAAGGTAGAAGAGAGGGAATCTATATCTATCTTCCATTAGAGGAAATT
Organism: Pinus albicaulis; assembly: GCA_034641835.2. NCBI lineage: Eukaryota > Viridiplantae > Streptophyta > Pinopsida > Pinales > Pinaceae > Pinus > Pinus albicaulis. The sequence goes on from CM076582.1 coordinate 249,682,685, forward strand.
TCAACCTAAAAGTGGTATCTTAAGGAAAAATAATAAAACAATAGTTAAACTAATGAAATAAGAGTTATGAATTTTGGATGGAAAAGAAAAATACTACATTTTTTAATTGTATTTTTGGCTTATCTCCTTGTAGGGTTACTCAAATTTAAACTATAGAGTACACCCTTTGTATGCAGAATTAAACTCCAAATCCAACGAGTACCCATTATGCATACTTTTGAGAATACCAACATTGATAAAAATTGAAGATACATTAAAAAAGTGTGTATCTTTAATTTTTATCAATGTTGGACTTCTCAAAAGTATGCACAATGGGCACTCGTTTGATGTGGAGTTTAATTCCATGTCCAACAAGTGTCTACACTTGAAATTCGAGTTAACCTATAAGGAGATAAGGAAAAAATACAATTAAATTTTTTTTCTTTTTGCTCCAAAATATTTACATGTACCTCTTTTTAAATTTAAAGTATTTTCATTGGTTTACATATTATGACATGGAAAATACATGAAAATTTTGATGGGCACTTTTTGGCTAAAAGTTCCTCTAATGACCCATCCTATGTCATGACATATAGGAATTCACTCATTATTTCTCATGATAATCTCCAAATTTTTTCTACAAGACAAATATAGGATGGATCTTCCTTCCCCTAACTCCAACGTGAATGAATTCGTCAATGTAGCAGCCTCCCATTAATTAGCCAACATTCTTCCCCAAGTGCCTTGTACCTTATCGCATGTAAGCTTCCATTTGGAAGGTCTCCTACCACCCTCATTTATTTATTTATCGCTTGTTTTTATTCTTCGAGGATGCCCCATGAAAGCACCTGATTATGTTTGTACTAGTGAGTTTCAACCCTATTGTATGTTTTTTTTTGTGGACCTATGGGATTTATCCACTGAGGGATTGCATATTAGAGTTTTGTGCTTGGTTTTTGTTGGCCGTGTGGCTATATTATGAAAGAGATTTATCATATACAAAATGCAATTTTCTTCTCAATCATAAAGTTGAGGTTTTCATTTCTTGAAAAGAAATAATATCATTAATTTATCAATATTTTATTACTTCAAATAATATTAATATTATTATATTCTATCATTTCATTTAACGCTCATTTTGTTAATTTTTAACATATTAATTTAATTAATTTTTAAGTTACAACTTTAGAGTTATTAATTGCCTCAATATTGTGCTCTTAATACTCTTTAACTTCTATGAGGGAAGTCAATCGGAGAAAAAGCTTCCTAAGCAACAAGATTTTTAGAGCAGCAACAACTAGGGTGTGAAAGATGGCTTCCAGATGGGGAGGGAGCATGGTTCCCTCCTATCGGAATGTGGTCATGGACAAAGGCAAGGGGACTAGGATGGGCTTCAGGGCACATGCATATGGTATGTCAAATAATTTCCATGGGCCAGAAGAAGTAGGTGGTAAAGGTTAGAGAAAAAATGAAGACAGGGGCCCAATAGGGAAGAAAACAGACTAACAACAATAATAGAATTCACAAGTTTCCACAAGGATGTTTAAGCAAAAAATGTAGTAATCCCAATGGAATTGATCATCAATCTCGAGACCCAAGACTTTAGGTAATGAATGAGGTCATATGTTGTCCTAGGAAAATTAATGGGTCTCTGGCCCACATAAAACACTTTTTGTGATTGGATCAAACATCATTGGAAACCGAGGGGAGAAATAAAACTACATCTAGGGTCAAAAGGCTTCTTCATGGTGGTATTTTCCAATATGGATGACAGAGATTGAATTTTCGATGGTGGTCCTTATTTTTTTTCTTCAGCTGGTTTGTACAGGAGGCCATGGATGGAGAACTTCACCCCAGAGAAGGAAACTTTTACATGCATGCCAGTTTGGGTCAAGTTGTATTTGCTTCCACTCGACTATTGGATTACTAAAACTTTAAATCTTATAGGATATTATCTAGGTAAATTCATTAAAATATAAAAATAAACTTTACAATGTGGATATACAACATATGCAAAAATCTGTGTTGAAATGGATGTCTCTAGGGCCCTGCCTGAAGCCGTCAATCTATAGTTCTGTGACGAATTTTGGTTACAACCGATGGACTATGAACAAATCCATTTATGATGTAGAGGGTGCCATGAACATGGCCACTTGATAAGGGAATACCCCTTAATAAAATTAGAATAACATAGTAAATATATATACCGAAAGGATGTAGAGGGTTTTTCCAGACCCACTATAAGGGGAAGACTAATAGAAGACAAAAATAATGAAATCAGGGGAAAAAATCTCAGTTTAATAGCTTTGAAGTGTTAGCCAAGGAAAAACCAGAGGGAAAAGGGGGGGGGGGAGAAGAGGACTATGGCGACAAAGGAGAATGTAGAGAGGAAGAAATGGGACATGTTATCACCCAAAAAATTTCAAAAGTTTACTTGAAATGTGTCAAGTTGGTCTTTAGGTTAGTTAGGTTGCACAACATCATGAAATGATAAATTTTATGATAAACATAGGTTTTAAGATTTTTTTTAAGTTGTGAGAGATGATCTCGAGTCATATCAAAAGAGTAGATCTTGAGTAGATACTTTAAAGTGACTTAAAGTCTTAAATCTGGCCATCTGTTAGAAATTATCTGATTCCGTAGCGATTTTAGTACAAAATTAACAGATTTTGCTGCGAAAACACCTAGTAATTCTGTAGCAAAATTGACATGTCAATTTTGATGTACTATGAAATTTGTCTCATTCTATAACAGTTTTCTGCATAATGATGAGTGTTTAACCTTTGAAGGTTTCGAAGTTGTGTTGTCAGAGTAGGGTTATCATTCGAGAATTAGGCATGTTTTAGCATCAGCCACCATTTCAAATCCATCCCATTTTCTTTTTAAAAGATATCCCTCATTTCTCATACTTTGTTTCTCACTTTTGCAATCTGGTACCAAAACACCTTACTGTCATTCACATCTCTCGTAGAAATCCCTTGTTATGCCATCTGTCCTCTACCATAGCAGCTCGTTGTCATCAAAGGATTTTGTTGAACAGGTGTAAAAATATAAGGAAGGCCACTGCTGCAGAATAAGAAAGAGATGGATACACCAAAGAAAGTTAATAAAGGAGGTCTTCCATTCAGGTACAAGTATACAAGTCCAAATTTAATCATGGAAGAACCATATTTTGTTGAGCTTTTTACAAGAGCAGGCTGCATCCAGTTCTGTCAAAGGTTTCAAGGTTATCATAAACAGGTCTCACAAGATTTTGTGATCAATTTAAAAGGCACATATACAAATTTTGTTTTTCTTCATGTTCCAATTACACCTGATAGCATTTCTAAAGAAACAGGGATCTCGAGGGCCAGAGAAGAATGGTTTAAAGCTACCAAGTTTAACTTCAAAAGTTGTGATGATTATCTAAAACCTAAACATGTAGGGATAAAAATGACTAAAGGGATTCCTATAACTTGTCTTAGAGATAATTATTCTAAATGATTGACAGTCATACATAAGTAATTTACATGCGAAGGAATATTCCAAACAATCTACATGTATCACTTCAAGTTGTCACTTCATTTTACAGGGAAGAAGTTAATAGATATTCCTTTTTACCTTTTTAGAAGTCTTGGAAAAATGGCAGACAAAGTGCAAGGAAGACCTGAAAGAAGTGAAACTTCCATTTTTCATCATGGGTTGATGAAATTACTAGTGCCGGAGGAATTAAGTAAATTGAACAGAAACTCAGCATCCTTCTTGTTCATGAATGGGTATGAAATGGATGTTTTGTCTCCAAGGAAAGCTCCTAAACTCAAAACTTCTTATTCTAGGCAAGAGTTGAGTGCCACTCCAGAGTTAGAAAGGAATCAACAAGAAGGTTTAAAATCTATAACTAAATATATGGATGAAGAAACTGAATTCATTCAAGGGACATCATCACCTTCAACAACTAGCAAGCAAGATAACAAACTTTTCATAGATAGCAAGACCAAAGGTGCAAAAAAAAGGTCTAAAAGAAACACTAAGGAAATTGTTGGAGGTAAAGTCAGAATTGAAGACATTCTACAAGCTATAGACATTGCAGAAACTCCTGCAGTGAAAGAAGTTGAGATAGAGGGATCCAGGGTCAGAAGAAAGGGACTTATAGCCAAGAAAATATATTTTTCTCCAGAAGATTTAGGTTTTCTTTTAAAACCTAGAAAGCCTTTTACTAGATCCCATATTTCTGAAACTATCACTGTCAGAGATAAATAGCAGGAGGAAGATAATGGAAAAAGGGCAGCAGTACAAGAAGTTGTATTAATATCTCCTATTGAGATAGATTTTACCAAATAAATGAAGGATCAATCTAAAAGAAATTTTCAAAATAAATCTGAAGCAGACTCTCTAAAGAGACAGAGCAAAGACAAGGAAGAAATAGTCAAACAGAGAAAGGGAAAGGAGAAAGTCATAGAGAAAACTGAAAAGGAGATTTTTGAAGGACAGTAAAGAGCAGTAAGGGAAGAATTAACTGAAACAAAGAGAGAGCTGGAAAGATACAAGAAAGATAGACAAATGATAGATGAGGTTGAAAAGAAAGTGAATGACTAAGTCACTCATTTTGAAAAGTCTATTGGAAAAGCCAAATAATTGTTGAAGAAATCACAGCCTTTACGCATCATGATGGCACACACAAGGAAGAGAAATTTATGGTTATAGGAAGAGAGGAGAAGTCTTCAAAGACAAGTCAAGGAGTTGAAAGAAAATATGGAAATGATGAAGACAAAATCAGTCAAGAAAGATTTGGAAAGAGGACCTATGGAGAAAACTTTGAAAACTATTCATGGAGAAACTGTTGGTAAATAAGAAGGTGATAATGGAGTATAGATATTTTTTGTCTTATATTAATCATATTTTACATGCAGGTATATTCACAGATTCTTTCAGCCTCAAAACCTAAGTTTTTTCAAGCCTCTGATAAGTTAGGAAATTCCGCAGTGTATGCCAAGCTTGAAACACATTTTCTGTTGTGGAATTTCTGAAGAATTATTTTTGGACTTAAGTTACTTAAACTGATAGAGATGAAGAGTTTTGAGGGTTATGTTTTATTTTTTTTTATCATTTAATATAATCCAATGGTCAAAAATAGCAGAGGATCACTAGATATCACCTTTTTTGCTTGTGCTACGAAATTAGCTATGAAAGTAGCACTAAGACTCTGTCTTGACAGCAAGGTTAATTTTGGTGGATAATTTTGGAAAAAGAAGAAAGGTAAACAGATATTTAAAGCTGCTTCTCATGAGAAGGAAAAAGGGTATCAGGGAAATGTCAAAGAGTATCAAATCAATGGTTTTCTATGTGGGAATATTCTGTTAAGGATACAGTTTGAAGATATCAGTTCACTATATTGCCAAATCATCAAACTGACAACTCCTAAATGGTAGGCAGAGCAACATCATGAAGACAGTTAGAGTATTAAAGTATTTTTTATGGCCAACATGGTTGAAATTCATGATTCCTTTCGAGGAATATTTGGATCATCTTTAGTTTAAATGTAATAAGTAGGTGTTTGAGTCATAGTAGGACTCTAACTCCTAATTTGAAAGGTGTCAATCCTAGTTGTAAAAATCTAGTTAGTAGTTAGATTTTGTGTTAGTAATAGATTTTAATGGTCTAGCCACTTGGCAGACTAAATGTAAGGGCTATATGCCTATAATTAATGAGGACTTCGATGTATCTAGGGTTGGAAATTTTTATCTCAGCATAATACGTTTTTAAAGCTTTGTATTTACTGATATATACAGAGGCAATACAGTTTTCCTTCACCTGAGATTCTTCATGTATTTCAATGAGTTTATATCTTATCTTTGAAATGCTTTCCTTCCATATTTTTAATGCTTAATACTCATAATTCATGGTTATTCATGCCCTGTCTTCCTTTAAGTGTTAAGCTATGGTCAAATGAGTTAGGTCCTATCTTTGAAATTTTTTCTTCAATTTTATAATGCTTATTACTCAGAATTCATGGTTGTTCATGCTCTGACTTCCTTTAAGTGTTGAGCTTTGATGAAACTCTATAAATATTCTCCTTTAAATACCTTGATGTCTCATTAATTAGAATTCATGTACTATGTGCTCTGATTTCCTTTGAAACTCAAGTTATTTCCTGAATGTGTTATTCTTTCATTGAAGTATATACAAGCCTCAGCTTCCACAAGGAGAGCCTTTTGTCATCTTTATCCCTGTCACTGACTCCATAGCCCAATGGTAGCAAGCCTTCATCTTTTTAACCTATAAACATACAAAACCAAGACATAATACATAAATTTAGACATCTATATTTATCATTAATCGATATCATTAACCCTTGAGAGAGCCCTCTCAGGCTGAGGAGGCTAAGACTCAGTCACGAGTTTGGTTTGAAATAGTTACACTGAAGTTGTCTAATCAGCATCCAATCAGGTACGATTTTGGTGATAACATTTTGGTGCGTTTGTCAGGATACTGAAGTTGTATATTGTCCCTGGGAAGAACGAAAAATTTTCATTTCTAAGGTCTAAGAGCACTAGACACTTAGGCACATATTGGTTGTATTGCTACTCTGGCGACTCCACACATCAAATAATCAATTGGAAGGTGACTCCACTGTTTGAAGATCAGTAGGTTTATGAATTTTCAAGATGAGTTCCATTTCAAGAATAAACACCAGGTATTCTCCTATGAATCAGTCTCATATCCTTGGCTTTCCAAATCCTATGCCAAAAGTTGAATGGTTAGATGATCTTCCAATATTTAAAGATGAAAAGAAAGACAATGATGCTCTTCATTTGGTTAGATTCCATATGCATGTACACAGTCTTAAGGTTCAGTTCCCTGAGGATTGTCTCATGAAGATGTTTATGGCCACTTTAGAAGGAAAAGCATGGTCTTGGTATGAGAAATTTCCAAATGGTTCATTATATTCTCTTGTTTATTTCCATGTTTCTTTTTATTAGATGTATAAAGAGTTTCATCCCTCCTTATAGCTGGTCAAAGACTACTATAAGCACTCTGTGAGTTTTATTGAATATTTGGAGAATTGTTATGAAGATGATGAGTTCATGGATGAAGAAATTTTAGAAGCCCTTCATGACAATACCTTTCATCAACAAGAAGAACACCAGGAAGAAAGATAGCATATCATTTAGATAAAAATGAAACCAAGCAGGAGTTTATTTATGAAAACCATGTTACATCCTCTAAGTTTGACAAAAATTTGCAGCAAACTTGTCAGCCCTTTGATCATCAGGAGTATGTGAATCATTGAAATCAACAAGAGGAAATACTGGAAGAAATTTTCTATAATCATCAGAGTAAGGAAAGGATTGATTTTTTATGTCATTCCTTGAATCAACTTACATCAAATAATGATCATATTAATGAGCAAGAATACATTGTTTTTGAGAATTAGTTGGAACAACAGTTGGATAGCATACAAATGAAATCTTGTGTGGTTGAACAAAGCATATATGAGTTTTTCAAAGTTATAAAATGTTATGAGTATCATAAAAAAGATCATGTCTTCTTTGACCCTATAGTTGAATACATGGAAGAGTTTTACAGTCCAGTTTTCCAATTTCATTTTTATTATGAAGATCAGATACATTCTAAGTTACCTTGGTCATCACAGTATCGTGTCTACTTTGGGTTCAAGTGCAATCAAGAGGCCCAAATGTCATATAAGATAAATTATTGGCTTCATTGGAAGTTTCATGTTGATTGAGTTAAAGTGGAGAGTTGCAGTTGATAGGGTAAGTTGGAGTGTCTGAATAAGCTCAAAGGTGAATGGACATCTTTTCAGTAGATACAAAGTTGGTTTTTCTGTAGTGACCATCAATTTTGAACCCGAGGTGAAGGCCATTAGAGCTTGAGGAGAAGCTTGGCAAAATTTCTGAGTTTTATTCTAAAGGATGGATAGCAGCACTGAAGCTACCAGTTCTTAGTGCACCACAGGGGCACTCTATCCCAAGTGGAGCCACTGTTATCACCCAAAAATTTTCAAAATTTTACTTGAAATGTGTCAAGTTGGTATTTAGGTTAGTTAGGTTGCACAACATCATGAAATGATAAATTTTATGATAAACATAGGTTTTAAGTTTTGTTTTAAGTTGTTATATATGATCTTGAGTCATATCAAAAGAGTAGATCTTCAGTAGATATTTTAAAGTGAATTAAAGTCTTAAATATGGCCATCTGTCAGAAATTATCTGATTCCGCACCGATTTTAGTACAAAATTAATAGATTTTGCTACATAAACACCTAGTAATTCGATAGCAAAATTGACACTTGTCAATTTTGATGTACTATGAAAGTTGTCCCATTCTATAAAACTTTTTTGCATAATGATGAGTGGTTAAACTCTGAAGGTTTTGAGGTTTTGCTATCAAAGTAGGGTTATCATTCGAGAATTAGGCACGTTTTAGCATCAACCACCATTTGAATACATCCCATTTTCCTTTTCAAAGATATCCTTCATTTCTCATACTTTGTTTCTCGCTTTTGCAATCTGCTACCAAAACACCTTACTATCATTCACATCTCCTGTAGAAAGCCCTTGTTATGCCAGTCATCCTCTACCATAGCAGTTCGTTGTCATCAAAGGATTTTGTAGAACAGGTGTAGAAATATAAGGAAGATCACTGCTGCAGAACAAGAAAGAGATGGCTACACCAAAGAAAGTTAATAAAGGAGGTATGCCATTTAGGTACAAGCCTACAAGTCCAAATTTAATCATGGAAGACCCATATTTTGTTGAGATTTTTACAAGAGAAGGCTGCATTCAGTTCTGTCAAAGGTTGCAAGGTTATCATAAACAAGTCTCACAAGATTTCGTGATCAATTTCAAAGGCACATATACAAAGTTTGGTTGTCTTCATGTTCCAATTACACCTGATAACATTTCTAAAGCAACAAGGATCCCAAGGATCAGAGAAGAATGGTTTAAAGCTACCAAGTTTAACTTGAAAAGTTGTGATGATTATCTAAAACCTGAACATGTAGGGATAAAAATGACTGAACGAATTCCTAGAACTTGTCTTAGAGATAATTATTCTAAATTATTGATAGTCATACAGAAGTAATTTACATGCGAAGGAAGATTCCAAACAATCTACATGTTTCGCTTCAAGTTTTTGCTTCATTTTACAGGGAAGAAATTGATAGATATTCCTTTTTACCTTTTTAGAAGTCTTGGAAAAATGGCAGACAAAGTGCAAGGAAGACCTGAAAGAAGTGAAACTTCAATTTTTCATCATGGGCTGATGAAATTACTAGTGCTGGAGGAATTAAGTAAATTGAACAGAGACGGGGCATCCTTCTTGTTCATGAATGGGTGTGAAATGGATGTTTTGTCTCCAAGGAAAGCTCCTAAACTAAAAACTTCTTCTTCTAGGCAAGAGCTGAGTGCCACTACAGAGTTATAAAGGAATCAACAAGAAGGTTTAAAATCTATAACTAAAGATATGAATGAAGAAACTGAATTCATTCAAGGGACAACATCACCTCCAGCAAATAGCAAGAAAGCTAACAAACTTGTCACAGATAGCAAGACCAAACCTGCAACAAAAAGGTATAAAAGAAACACTAAGGAAATTGTTGGAGGTAAAGGCAGACTTGAAGACATTCTACAAGCTGTAGACATTGCAGAAACTCCTGTAGTGAAAGAAGCTGAGATAGAGGGATCTAAGGTCAGAAGAAAGGGACTTATAGCCAAGAAATTAGATTTTTCTCCTGAAGATTCAAGTTTTCTTTTAAAACCTAGAAAGTCTTTTACTAGATCGTAGATTTCTGCAACTATCACTGTCAGAGATAAAAATCAGGAGGAAGATAAAGGAAAAAGGGCAGAAGTACAAGAAGTTGTATTCATATCTCCTATTGAGAAAGAGGTTACCAAATAAAATAAGGATCAATATAAAATAAAGTTTCAAAATAAATCTAAAGCAGACTCTCTAAAGAGACAGAGCAAAGACAAGGAAGAAACAGTCAAACAAAGAAAGGGAAAGGAGAAAGTCATAGAGAAAACTAAAAAGGAGATTCTTGAAGGAAAGTTAAGAGCAGTAAGGGAAGAATTAATTGAAACAAAGAGAGATTTGGAAAGATGCAAGAAAGATAGACAAATGATAGATGAGGTTTAAAAGAAAGTGAATGACCAGGTCACTCATTTTGAAAAGTATATTGGAAAATCCAAACAATTGTTGAAGAAATCATAGCCTTTACGCATCATGATGACACACACAAGGAAGAGAAATTTATGGTTACAGGCAGAGAGGAGAAGTCTTCAAATACAAGTCGAGGAGTTGAAAGAAAATATGGAAATGATGAAGACATAATCACTCAAGAAATATTTGGAAAGAGGAACTATGGAGAAAACTGTGAAAACTACTCATGAAGAAACTGCTGGTAAATAAGAAGGTGATAATGGATTATAGATCTTTTTTGTCTTATATTAATCATATTTTACATGCAGGTATATTCATGGATCCTTTCAGCCTCAAAACCTAAGTTTTTTCAAGCCTCTGATAAGTTAGGAAATTCTGCAGCGAATGCCAAGCTTGAAACACATTTTCTGCTGCAGAATTTATGAAGAATTCTTTTTGGACTTAAGTTACTTAAACTGATAGAGATGAAGAATTTTGAGGGTTATGTTTTTTTTTTTTTATCATTTAATATCATCCAATGGTCAAAAATAGCAGAGGACCACTACATATCACCTTTTTTTCTTGTGCTACGAAAGTAGCTCTAAGACTCTGTCTTGAAAGCAAGGTTAATTTTGGTGGCTAATTTTGGAAAAAGAAGAAAGGTAAACAGACATTTAAAGATGCTTCTCATGAGAAGGAAAAAGAGTATCATGGAAATTTAAAAGAGTATCAGATCATGGTTTTCTATATGGGAATATTCTGCTAAGGATACAGTTTGAAGATATCAGTTCATTGTATTTCCAAATCATCAAACTGACAACTCCTAAATGGTAGGCAGAGAAACATCATGAATATAGTTAGAGTATTAAAGTCTTGTTTATGGCCAGCATGGTTGAAATTCACGATTCCTTTCGAGGAATATTTGGATCATCTTTAGTTTAAATGTAATAATTAGGTGTTTGAGTCATATTAGGACTCTAACTCCTAATTCGAAAGGTGTCAATCCTAGTTGTAAAAATATAGTTAGTAGTTAGATTTTGTGTCAGTAATAGAGTTTAATGGTATAGCCACTTGGCAGACTGAATGTAAGGGCTAGATGCCTATAAGTAATGAGAACTTTGATGTATCTAGGGTTGGAAAATGTTATCTCAGCATACTAATTTTGTAAAGCTTTGGATTTACTGATATATATAGAGGCAATATAGTTTTCCTTCACTTGAGATTCTTCATGTATTTCAACGAGTTTATATCTTATCTTTGAAATTTTTTCCTTCCATAGTTTTAATTATTAATACTCAGAATTCATGGTTATTCATGCTCTGACTTCCTTTAAGTGTTAAACTATGGTCAAATGAGTTAGGTCCTATCTTTGAAAGGTTTTCTTCAATGTTATAATGCTTATTACTAAGAACTCATGGTTATTCATGCTCTGAATTCCTTTAAGTGTTGAGCTTTGATGAAACTCTTTAAATATTCTCCTTTAAATACCTTCATATCTCATTAATTAGAATTCATGTACTATATGCTCTGATTTCCTTTGAAACTCAAGTTATTTCGTGAATGTGTTATTCTTTCATTAAAGTATATATAAGCCTCAACTTCCACAAGGAGAGCCTTTTGTCATCTTTATCCTTGTCATTGAATCCATAGCCCAATGGTAGCAAGCCTTAATATTTTCAAGCTATAAACATAAAAAAGCAAGACATAATACATAGAGTTAGCCATCTATATTTATCATTAATCAATATCATTAACCCTTGAGAGAGCCCTCTCAGGCTGAATATTGAGATTGCAACAAGATGATGAGCTTAGTGGAAAGAAGTCGCCTTCACTAAGTGGGCCCGCAGGCTATTTTTGGCGCAAAGTCTATTTTTAGACATATGGATCATATTCTATGAGTTGCGGGATGTTATTTGTGGATGGTTGGTCAAGTTTGAAAAATAGATGGACTTCTATTTTTAGACATATTGGGCGGAATCTATTTTTAGATTGCCAGTCTAAAAATAGATATGTCGAATATTATTAGCTCTTAATAATATTTGGACTATAAACATTATCTTATTCTCTTGGAGCACTTCAGTTAAGTGCACAGATGTGGCACAGGAGCTGACAGAAGGAATTACACTATTCTTGAGGGTTAAGTGGAGCTATTGCATGGATACTTCAGTTAGAACTCATGTGAGAGAGTTTGGTGGAGTTGATTGAGGAGTTAATGGAGTTGTGTTCAATTTAACTAATCTAAACATAGTTGAACTAGTTGTATTTAGTCTAACTGATTAATACACTAGTGAAGAGTGGTGTGAATTAATTATTAATTAATTCACTAATTAAAAACTCATTAATAAACTAAAGAATACATCAGTTAACTTCAGTGCATGGATAGTTTCAGTGGAGACCAGTGCAGAGATAGGTGAAAGAGCAGGTTAGCTATCAATTGTGACTATACTGTTACATATTTTCAAAAACCAGTGATTGGAGAAGCCCATGAGGATTACGCAGTACAACCCGGGTGGTTCAAGTTATTTAATGAGCCATCCTACAACATTGATTACGCAATAGAGGCTGGCTATCAAGTGGCAGAGATTGGAGCATGTGTTTTTCTAGATCTAGCTTGATTAGTGTGTAGCAATTGGAGGTTGTGCTGAGAGCTTGTGAGGAGCTTTGTACAATGATTTTTACATGATCTCTATGACATATAATATACAGATAGTTGGGGTTTTAATCTTTAAGCTTTCCCATGAAATAATTTGTTCATATGTGTGATTGTTTATGGTTTTAATGTGCGCATGCAATTGATTTTATTTCCGCATGTAATGATCAATGGTAGAAGAGATTTTGTATTGTGCATGAAGCTAAAATATTGTGTGACCAGGAGAATATTGGTGAATAACATATCAGTTATTCAAAATTTCTACATGGTATCAGAGTGATATTGATCATTGGAGCAATTGCAAAACATTGAAGTGGTTGATTTTTGTGCTGGTGGAATTCGAATTTGCAGTGGTGTTTTCTTGGTGTCGAAGTTGAGATGTCTTTCAACGGATTGCGATTGGAGTATGCCCTTGAGGGAAACTCAAATTATATTGCATGGAAGGACAGGATGGAGGCAATGCTAGATGACAATGGGTTGAAGGAGTTCATAGATGCAGAAATTCCAAAACCTACTTCTAGTGATGCTACCGTACTTGACGCATGGAAAAAGAAGACAACAAAGTGTCGAAGGATTCTGTTGGAAGGTGTGAAGGATCACATAGTTTATAGCCTTCATGGTAAGGCTTCTCCATTATTGATGTGGAAAGCTTTGACAGATTTATTCCAAATCAAGAGCGACCAGAGGAAGTTGGCGCTCAAGGATAGACTCAGAAACATAAAAATGGAGAAAGGCGACAATATGCCCAGGTACCTCACGAAGTTTGTCCAATGCAGGGATGAGCTGGGAAGTGTGGGGGTTACTATTGATGAAAAGGACTTGGTGAGCTTGGCTCTCCTTGGGCTTCTAAAGAGTTGGCATTCCTATCAGGACTCTGTCAATGGTCGAGAGAAATTGCCAGGATGGGAGCGACTTTGGTCGGATCTTGTGCAAGAGGAGATAAGGTGAAGTACCAGGGATAGATCTTCATCAAAGAACTCTGATGAAGAAAATTTCACTTTGGCTGCCAAAGCAAAGAAGGGGAAGAGAAAGAAGCATGCTTCTCAATCCAGTGCGAAAGGCAAGAAGCAGGACATGTACAAGGCGAAGTGCTTTCATTGTCACCAACACGAACATTATGCCACTAGTTGTCCATAGAAGAAGAAAAATAAGCAGGTTACTGGATCTGCAGCTGGAGAGGCCTTAGCCTCACAGTTTGAGCTGTATTTTTTGTTGATCGCATGCTTGGTCTCAAGTGTGATGGGTTCAGTGTGGTTTCTTGACAGTGGTGCATCTTTTCACATGACGGGAGATCAAGATTTGTTTACTGATCTGGATGAGAAAGATCTTGGAGTGCACATTGAGATGGGCGATGATGGTAGATACAGTGCGACCGGTATTGGTACCATTTCCTTTGAGAGAGAGTCTGGTAAACCCTTCGTATTGAAGGAAGTGATGCATGTTCCAGGATTGAAGAAGAATCTGATCTCTGTGGCTATGTTAGAAGACAAGGGATATGATGTTGTCTTTAGCGAGGGAAAGGCTTTCCTGCGCAGTAAGGCAATTGGTGAGACCCGAAGGATAGGGGTTCAAGTTAAGAACCTTTATCAATTGCAGGTAGATGGCTGCACAACAATGGAAGGTAAGGCAGAAGGAGTGGTGAGCCAGGGTGATGGCGAGCTGTGGCATCAGAGATTGGGCCACCTTCACCATGGATCTTTGAAGATACTGCAGCAGATTTCTACTGGGCTTCCTAAGGGTACTCTTGCGCAGTCAGATTAGTGCAAGGGATGTACCTTGGGAAAATTTGTGAAATCCACCTTTCATGAGAAGGATAGTCGCGCCATGAAGATCCTTGAGAGAATTCACACAGACGTGTGTGGACCTTTCTCAGTAGCTTCGACAGCAAAGCACAGGTACTATGTGATATTTGTTGATGATTTTTCTCATAAGTCTTTGGATATTCTTACATGCATAAGAAGAGAGGGCATACTCAAAGTTACGTGAGTTCAAGGCAACGGTTGAGAAAAGAATCGGGAAGCAGTGAAGGCTCTTAGGAGACGTATTGAGTGGTGAATTCATCTACGGCAAATTCAAGGACACGGCCTGCTGGTCAGAAGAAGCTCACAAGAAGCTCATAACCCACAGTGCGGTTGGCAGCGGAAGAATAGAGCGATTGTGGGTTACTACAGGCGAAGTCAGCACATGATCGGCCACCTTCCCACACACTTGTGGGCTGCGGCATCTGGCTTTTTTCAGTGTGTAGAAGCAGGTCCCTCCTGAAGGATACTTGGCATAGTACACCGAGAGGCCTTTTACGTAGAATGCATTTTCCCATTTGCGGATCTTTGGTTCTCCTGTCTACATGCATGTGACGAAGGATGCGAGAAGGAAGCTGGATCCAACTGCTGAGGTTGGAATATTTTTGGGGTACATTGATACACCTCACAACTATCGGGTGTATTTGTCAGACAGTCGCAAGACTGTTGTGCGACGGGATATAAAATTTCAGGAGGAGAAAGCCATGCAGTGTTCGCTTGAGAGGGAGCTACACTTGCATGAAGATGAGGAGCTATTAGTTCCTAAGGAGGAGCTTCCGGATGTGGATCAGCCACAAGAGGAAGTTCAAGAGGTGGAAGAAACCACCCATGCAGCGCCAACCATTAGAGCGCGCAAGCACACTACAGAAGCTGAGCGACTGGCTCGAGATGCAGAGAAGGTTGTAGGACCACCTGCACTCCGGGTGCAAACGAAGGCAGTCTGCCTGTATAAAACCGGATACATGGCTCTGATGAGAAAGTGTATCGTGATGGAGCCATCCTCTTTTGAGGAAGCTATGGAGGATCCCGAAAGGGTAGATTCCATGGTGGAAGAGTATGATTCGATTGTCAGAAAGAGTGCATGGGAGATTGTCCCAAGGCAGAGGAATCAGTGGTGGGTTCGCGATGGATCTACAAAGTGAAGCAGGCGGATGACGGGAGTGTGGAGAAGTACAAGGCGAGATTTGTCGCCCGTGGCTTTTCACAAATTGAGGGGATCGATTATGAGGAGACTTTTGCACCTGTCGCAAGGTACTCTTCCATACGGACGATCCTTGCTCTCTCAGCGCAGATGGGGTGGCACATTCATCAGATGGATGTGAAGACTGCGTTCCTCAATGGAGTTATTGAGGAAGAAGTGTACATAGAGCGGCCTGAAGGTTTTGAGATCTTCAGCAGTGAGTCGCATGTGTGCCGACTCAAGAGAGCGTTGTATGGGTTGAAACAAGCACCTCATGCTTGGTACACATGGATAGACAGTTATTTCACCGGTCTTGGATTCACCAAGAGTGAGGTGGATCCGAACCTATACGAGATTGTGGTGGAGGGTAAGTTGCTGATCATTGTACTTTATGTAGATGATTTTATTTTGACAGGTGATGAAGAGTTGATACTCTCATGCAAGGCTGATCTTGCAAAGGTGTTTGAGATGAAGGACTTGGGCCTCCTTCATTATTTCCTCGGATTGGAAATTTGGCAGCGCAATGATGATTTGTTGTTTCTCAAGGAAAGTATGCTGAGAGATCTTGGAGAGGTTCAGCATGCATGGCTGCAAGCCTGTTGATACTCCTCTTTCTGGTGGCTGGAGGAAGGAGGATGCTACTTCAGCGGAGGTAGTGGATGCCACTGTCTATCAACAGTTGGTGGGGTCGCTTATGTATCTGGTCAATACACGACCCGATATATGCTATGCTTTTAACCAGCTTTCACAAGCTATGGTTAAGCCTACCAAGCTCTTCTGGAAGGCAGGCAAGCATGTATTGAGATATCTCAGAGGCACATCGAGATATGGATCATGGTACAGACAGGAGGATGAGTTGAGGTGGCATGGCTTCATGGATCGGTATCATCATATCAGAGATTGTGTGCAGCGGAAGATCATGTTACTTTCATACATTCCCACGGAGGATCAGGATGCTAATATCTTGACGAAGGCGCTCACCAGGAGCAAATTCGAATACCACAGAGGCAGGATAGGGGTGGCATATAATCCTTATTTTGTTGAGAGGGAGTGTTGAGATTGCAACAAGATGATGAGCTTAGTGGAAAATTCACCTTCCTTCTTCCTTAGTGGGCATGAACTATTTTGGTCTGAAAGTCTATTTTTAGACATGTCGATCATATTCTATGAGTTGCAGGATGCTATTTGTGGATGGTTGGTCAAGTTGGAAAAATAGATGGAGTTCTATTTTTAGACATATTGGGTGGAATCTATTTTTAGATTGCCAGTCTAAAAATAGATATGTTGAATATTATTAGCTCTTAAAAATATTTTGACTATAAACATCTTTTATTCTCTTGGAGCACTTCAGCAGTGCCGTGATGGCACAGGAGCTGATGGGGAAGGAATTACGCTATTCCTGAGGGTTAAGGGAGCTATTGCATGGATACTTCAGTTAGAACTCATGTGAGAGAGTTTGGTGGAGTTGATTGAGGAGTTAATGGAGTTGTGTTCAGTTTAACTAATCTAAACATAGTTGAACTAGTTGTATTTAGTTTAAATGATTAATACACTAGTGAGGAGTGGTGTGAATTAATTATTAATTAATTCACTAATTATAAACTCATTAATCAACTAAAGAACACATCATTTAACTTCAGTGCATGGACAGTTTCAGTGGAGACTAGTGCAGAGATAGGTGAAAGAGCAGGTTAACTATCAGTTGTGACTATACTGTTGCATATTTGCAACAACCAGTGATTAGAGAAGCCCATGAGGATTGTGCAGTAAAAGCCAGGTGTTTCAAGTTATTTAATGAGCCATCCTACAACATTGATTACACAATAGAGGCTAGCTATCAGGTGGCAGAGATTGGAGCATGTGTTTTTCTAGATCTAGCTTGATTAGTGTGTAGAAATTGAAGGTTGTGCTGAGAGCTTGTGAGGAGCTTTATACAATGATTGTTACATGATCTCTATGACATATAATATACAGATAGTTGGGGTTTTTAGCTTTAAGCTTTCCCATGAAATATTGTGTTCATATGTGTGATTGTTTATGGTTTTAATGTGCGCGTGCAATTGATTTTATTTTTGCATGTAATGATCAATGGTAGAAGAGATTTTGAATTGTGCATGAAGCTAAAATAATGTGTGATCAAGAGAATCTTGGTGAATCACAGGGGGATTGGCCATCTGCTAGAACCCCCAATCCTTGATCCTACTAGATTATGAAGCCAAAAGATCATACTTATTTGTATAAATGTAGGTTATAGTAACGCCTGACACAATTGTGATTACTAATGTGTATGGGCCTTAAATAATTGAGGAGAATATCAAGCTCCTACAAGATCTGAGGAGGATAAAGAGCAAGAAATGGAACCTCCCTTCGGTTTTGGGGGGAGACTTCAATACGATAACCCCTCTATTAGAGAAAAAAAGTGGCAAAATAAGAGTAGATAAATATTTTGAAGCATTTAAGGAATTCATTGAGGAGTCCAACATCATTGATATGGAAACTGTGAATGGATGCTTCACTTGGAGTAAAAAGTGGGGAAGGAAACTTCAATTGGCATTCAGTCTTGACAGGTTTTTAACATCGGAAGATTTACTTATGAGAAGGGTAGATGTGGCACCAAATATCCTTCCTTATGGGGGATCTAACCATTGGCCAGTGTTTTTAATGTTGCAGTTGGTAGGTACTCTGAATAATAGGCCCTTTAGATTTGAAGCCTTCTGGTGAGAGCACCCTACATTCTTGGAGAATATCAAAGCATGGTGGAAGGAAAGGATCCCAGTCGAACGCTCAAATATGTACACCCTACGATCTAGGTTAAACCATATTAAGGTGAAACTAAAACAGTGTAACAATATGGAATTTGGGAATTTCTTTCAATCGAAAAATGAATTGAAACATAAAATGGAAGCACTGCAACAATGGATGATCTATGAAGGGTACTCATAGGGTTGGAAATAATAGGAAATGGAATTACTAACGAAGTGGGAGGAGAGATGTAAACAAGATGAAATACTATGGAGATAGGAACTCGAGTGCTATGGCCTAGGGAGGGGGAGAAAAACACAAAATTCCATCATCGATCAACAATCGAGCACAGGAACCCCAACAAAATCTGTAAAATAAAGGATGAGAGGGGGGAATCCTTTGAGGCCAACCAATAAATTGAGGGGGTCTTGTTCCAGCACTATCAAAATATAGTTGAAGAGCCCAAGGTGGAGAGAGAGGAATACATACAAATTATTGTGAGGCATATCCCAAGGTTCTCACTGATGAGCACAAAAAAAAATTAAACAAGCTAGTCGCCATGGAGGAAGTGGCTTTGGAAGTGAATGAAATGGCTAATGGGAAATCTAATAGAACAAATGGATTTAATATATATTTCTTCAAATATTTCTCGAATTTTTTTAAAAATGATATAATCGAGGTGGTGGTTGACTCCCAAGAATCATCAGTAGAAGTTAAAAGCTCTAAATGCGACGTTTATAGCCCTTATCCCCAAGGAAGAATTGGCTAGTACTCCTAAAACGTTCAGGCCTATAACACTGTGCAACATTTTATATAAAATCATATATAAATTAGCATCTAATCATATGAAAAAAATTCTTCCTTCTCTGATATCGGTGGAACAATCGGGTTTTGTGGAGGGAAGACAAATTTTGAACAATGTAATCTTGGCGCAAGAATTTTCTCACTCGTTCAAGACCAAGAAAAAGGATGGTATGACAATGAAATTATATTTATCTAAAGCTTATGAAAATATCAACTGGGAATGCATGGAATCATTGTTACTGGCATTTGGCTTCGATGATCACTAGATCAATTTGATCATGGAGATTGTCTCATCACCCAATTATTCAATTCTAATTAATGGAGCCCCATCAAAACTTTTTTCTCATCAGGAGGAAGTAGCCAGGGGGGGCCATTATCTCAATTCATGTTTATCTTAATGATGGAATGAATTGGGAGAGAGGTTGGAGTGGCTAACATAGGAGGGGATATTATAGGACTTAAGCTGCATGAGAATGTGCAGGCGGCCACTCATCAACAATTTGCATATGACACCATGCTTCACGATGTTCCTACAGTAAAGGAGGCCCACAATTTCAAAATCATTTTGGATACCTTCATGAAGGAGTCAAGTATGGATTTAAGACAGTAAAATTCTATGATTTCCTTTTTTAACACTCACATTGCTATCCAGAGAAATATTTCATCTATCCTGGGTTTCCAAAGGAAATCCATCCCTTTTAGGTGTAATATTCCCAATTAGCCATGAGCTAGTTGGAATATTCAATTTTGTTTTACTACTTTGTTTAAAGAATAAGAGGGAAAAGGAGGTCCATAATTCTCCTTAATAATTAATAAATCAATGCCAAATGTGAAAGAGATAAATCTTGGTAGCTTAATTAAGCACCATTGGTGTGAAAAGGGGCTGGATCACCTTGACTGGGTCAACCTTGACTAAATCAACAACACTGTCATGGAGGAGTGGTCATCAATGAGGGACAACACAGTTTTAGATGGATATGCTTTGTGTGAATGTAATTATTTTGTTGGATGGGGCTTAGGGTTTGAAAGCTCATATATTATTTAAGGAAAAGGATGGCGTCCATATTAATTAGGTATGGTTTTATTATATTTCTAAATATATGGTCTTTTTATACATATATCTTTCTCTTGTTGTTTAGCTGAGATAGAGTGTTGTTTAGCACAAGGTGTTCATGATCGGGAATCCCACCTCTTCCATTGAGAAGCTCTTGGAGGAGTCTTGTACTACATTGTCCACTATCAGACTTAAGGCCAAGCTTCATCTTTCATTCATAGCACAAATCCTATTGAGGGTTTGGTTGTTTTTTAGGTTGCAGCAAGTGGAGACTAGATCTCTATATCTAGGCCATTTCAGTGCTCATTTTCAGTGGAGGAGGCTTCCTCTCCATTAGTGGGAAATTATTGAAGACTATTGAGCATATTTTCAGATCTTGGCATCAGTCCAACTGGTTATTGATCCCTACAACACAGTTTTCTTCCAGATCTGCATTATTTCTATAGGAGGATTTGTAGGGTGGTTTGGCACACCATTTGGAGAGTTGATTTTCTAGTGAAGGGGATCTACCTTTCACATAGAGGATTTATTGGAGGAGGCTATTTTATAGATAATATCAGATCGTCCACACTTTTCATATCTGTATTTTTTAGTAGATCCGCAGTCTTAGATATCAGATCTACAACTTGTACTTGGTGTTTTGCTTAAAACCCTTAAGGGGTTCTTCAAACGAAGTTGTATAGTGCTCAGATCTGTAATAGATCTATCTTTTGAAGCATATATCATCCCTAGATCTAATGTATAAATATTTTTTGTAGCAGAGCTAATAAAATAACTCTATAAGGGTCTTCCAACTTTTATACATAGTTGCAGTACCTCATCATGGGGATTTTTCCCATTAGAGGCTTGTACTTTCTTGTTGTGTAGCTTATGGGCCATTTCTTATACATATTTTTCTGTTTTTGTAACATATTAAAGGTCTCCATATTGACCTCTTGCTTTTAAATGCTGATATACACTATTGTCCCAACATTTTGCACTATATTCCTACTTTTCCCATCTGGGAGTATTACAGTGGTATCAGAGCATAATCTTGGCATAGCCTATGCATCTTAAAAAGCCAATATGTCATCTGAAGAATGATGGCCTATTACTGATAGAGAGAGAAGGTATCAAAGAATAAGACATAAGAAATTTGATTATACAAATGACAAAGAAGACAAGGGTAAAACCCTTTATCTGGAAGAGAAGATGAAGAGAAGGAGTTCCCTAAGATCCTTCTTAGAGCCATGCAAGATATTTCTAGAGAGATCAAAGAAATGAGGATGGATAGATACAAGTAATCCCCAAAGGATTTCATCATGGTGAAGGCTCTAGCATATCTCACCACTGGAATGATCAACTAGTGCATCAACCACAAGTTTCCCAACACTATACTATGCCTACATTTTCGTCTGTGGGAAATGAAGGGTTTCAAGAGAAAGAAACCCTTGAATAATATTTTATGGAGTATGAATCTCAAACTCACATATTCAAGGATCACTTGAGTTTTCAAGAACTTTTTCAATTCAAGGACAATAGAAGACCAAGGCATTACAATAGAGGTGGTGGATTCATTCATAATCATGATCAACACCACACTATGGGAAGATTCATTTTACCCAACTTTGATGGGTCATCCAAGTGCACTGCCAAATCATTAGTAGAGAAACTTGACATCTACTTCTAGTTTAACAAAGTTCCAGAAATGGGGGCCATTAAGATTGCAGCACTGCACCTTGAGGGTGAATCACATGACTTGTGGTTCCATGGCTTCTCTACATTGGGTCATGCAAATGTGACTACATATTTAGAGTTCACTATAAGGTTGGTGGAAAGATTTGATAGAAGAGATATTGAAGCACCATTCATGGGGCTTGCAAAGTTAAAAAAATCAGGTAATCCAAAAACTTACATTTATGAATTTTTAAGACTTTTTGTTATGGTTCTAATTTATCTGTAGAAAGAAGGGTGTATATGTTCATTGATGGGTTAGATGAACCTCTTCATGGGTTTGTTAAGTCTACCAAGCCCACTACCCTACAAGATGCCATTGAAAGGGCTAGAGACCTTCAAGGTGCCTTGCCAAAAGCAAAGGCAACATTTCAACATAAGCCCTCTTTTCCATCAAAGAGAAAAGAAGAGAAGGCTCCTCCTTCAAAGGAGATTCAATACAAAAAACCTCTTCATGATGATGTCTGAAGAGATTTGAAGAGAAGGAAGCTTTTCTTCACATGCCAAGGAACTTGGGCACCTAGACATATATGTGTAGTGGGAAAGGCACACTACATAGAGGTCTTCTCAGACGATGAAGAGGAAGAAGAAGAAGAAAAAGGGAGGAATCAAAGCGCTGGAATATTAGGAGATGATCCACCACCACCTAGAGGTGAGGATGGATCAATTTCTCTAATTAGAGGCACTCTTGCATCATTAAGAGTGGTATCCCATTATCATAAAAATTCCACACAAGAAACAGAGTTGGATTTGCACAATGGAAGTAGGGATATGATGATCCCATCCATTATTCACATGAGGATGATCCAAGAGATTTCATTATCTTGTGGTAAACCACCTGGGAGACCACCTGATCTAGATTTGGTGAAATATGTCTCACATTTTGATGCTCCATTTATAGATACAGGGAAGATTGGAGCATTAGAAGACCATGATACAGCATTGAGAGTCTTTGGTAGACTCAAGGAGGAGGGAGACATCATCCCACTATCATCATTACCCACTCTCACATCTCATACTACGATGAGAGGAAATGTTGTAGGATTGGAGGATGACACCATCATGGGGCAAGGAAACCATTCCTTAGCTATGGAGACTTAGAAGATGATCTCACTTAGAGATAAATCTTCCATACATGATAGAATATGGTGGCCACACATGCATGCTTTGATTAAACCTAGGAAGTATTGGATAGATGATAGCCTCTCATGGGAGACTAACTTTCAAAAGCTTCAACCTTTACTTGAGCATGTGCATATGCAAGAAGAGCAACAAGGAGGGGATAGCAACCTTCCATCATATACCTTTGGCATGGGAGATTTCAAGGAGAAGAAAATCCATATGACATACATTCTTTGTAATAGATCATCATCGTTGTCACTATGGGAGATTGATCCATATTGGAAATCCCAACTGTTGGTGGATTATTTCAAGGATATTTTCACATGCATGATACTTGATGACCAGCCACATGAAGAGGGCTATTCAGTCCAAGAAGGAGTCATCTATCATCATGGTAGGATATTCTGATATAGAGCTTTCAAGCTCAAGGAGAAGTTACTAAAAAGAACTTATGAATATTTATTTTTCAGCCACACATATTCCATCAGATTCTACAACAGTATCATGAGAAGCTACACTTGGAAGGGCTTTGAAGAAGAACTATATCAACATTTTCAAAGATGCATGAACCATGTGGAGTTGTAAGAGAGACATGAGTCTATGAAAGATTTAATGCAGCCACCTCTTTCCTCTTTTGGAATGAGAGGAGATAGATCTATGCACCACTCCATTTGTATGAGGAGAAATTTTGGTGAAGAATATGCTTGTGTATCTAATGTTTTATCTGATGAACATATGCATTATTTTACCATGTATATGTAGGCCATAGCTCCAATAAGGAGTATCATTCCATATAAACTTCATGGCCAACTTTGGGCCACAAAAATTTCTGAACATGGCCACTCCCTTGGAGATCAAAGGGATATTTTGTATCATTGTGGGTACATTCCAAAAGCACCAAACATATCTCACACTTTCAGCCATGGTGAGATGACTTGGGAAGCAAATAAGTGGTGGGGAAACCACTTACAACATCATTATATGAGGCAGTTAGGAGATTCATTGCGTTGGTTCCACATGTGGGACTATGACCCATCTCCATATTCACAAATTTATGTTTGTATGTATTTAATTTTGATCTCATACATTGATGATGTACTTATACTTTTTATGGGCATGTTTGAAGAGAGGATGGGAGGTATGTATGTGCCCTATGGGAGAGAGATTCTCCATGTTAATTATGCTACATGTTTCAGTGATAACATTGGGAAAACCATGTTTGTTTCATTTGAAATATTGTCTCCTTATGGGATGGGTTATTTTCATCTCATGAGAACTTTGGAGGAGAAATTAATGGAGGGATGGATTGGTGAACACTTAGCTTATGAGGGAAGCTTATCATATTTTGGTGTCACCAATGGAGGAGGAGAAGAGTTGCAGCACTCACCTTTTCAGCTACTTGAGGACAAGAAACATTTGGGAAGGGAGGACTATAATATTCCCAATTAGCCATGAGCTAGTTGGAATATTAAATTTTGTTTTACTGCTTTGTTTAAAGAATAAGAGGGCAACGGAGGTCCATAATTCTCCTTAATAATGAATAAATCAATGCCAAATATGAAAGAGATAAATATTGGAAGCTTAATTAAGCACCCTTGGTGTGAAAAGGGGCTGGATCACTTTGACTGGGTCAACCTTGACCAAATCAACAACGTTGTCATGGAGGAGTTGTCATCAATGAGGGACAACACAGTTTTAGATGAAGATGCTTTGTGTGAATGTAGTGCTTTTGTTGGATGGGGCTTAGGGTTTGCAAGCTCATATCTTATTTAAGGAAGAGGATGGAATCCATATTCATTAGGTATGGGTTTATTATATTTCTGAATATATGGTCTGTTTAGACATATATCTTTATCGTGTTGTTTAGTTGAGATAGAGTGTTGTTAAGCACAGGGTGTTCCTGATCGAGAATCCCACCTCTTCCATTGAGAAGATCTTGGAGGAGTCTTGTACTACATTCTAAACTATTAGGCTTAAGGCCAAGCTTCCTCTTTCATTCACAGCATAGATCCTGTTGAGGGTTTGGTTGTTTTGTAGGTTACAGCAAGTAGAGACTAGATCTCTAGATCTAGGCCATTTCAGTGCTCATTTTCAGTGGAGGAGGCTTCCTCTCCATTGGGAGGACAGTATTGAAGGCTATTGAGCATATTTTCAAATATTGGCATCAGGCCAATTGTTTATTGATCCCTACAGTGTAGTTTTCTTCCAGATTTGCGTTATTTGTGAAGGAGGAGTTGTAGGGTGGTTCGGCACGCCATTTGGAGAGCTGATTTTCTAGTGAAGGGGATCTTCCTTTCACTTAGAGGATATATTTAAGGAGACTATTGTATTGATCATATCAGATTAGCCACACTTTCTAGATCTGTATTTTTCAATAGATCTGCAATCTTAGATCTCATATCTACAACTTGTACTTGGTGTTTTTCTGAAAACCCTTAAGGGGTTCTTCAAAGGAGGTTGTATAGTGCTCAGATCTGCAATAGATCTATATTTTGAGGCACATCTCAGCCATATATATGATGTATAATAATTTTCTATATCAGATCTAATAAAATAACGTTGTAAGGGTCTTCCAACTTTTATACATATTTGCGGTACCTCATCTTCGGGATTTTTCCCATTGGAGGCTTGTACTTTCTTGTTGTGTAGCTTATGGGCCATTTCTTATACATATTTTTCTGCTATTATAACATATGAAAGGTCTCCATATTGGACTCTTGATTTTAAATGATGATATACACTCTTGTCCCAGAATTTTGCACTATATTCCTGCTTTTCCCATTTGGGAATATTACATTAGGTATTTAGAGGTGCTATTAAAAGTACAAGCTTCGAAGAAATCCAAAATGGAAATGGTAATATCCAACTTGGAAGACAAGGTCCAAATATGGAAAGTGAGAGCATTGAATTTGTTGGGGAGATTGGTGTTAGTAAATTTGATGGTTTAGGCTATCTCAGGGTATATGCTATCTATTCTTCCTACGCCTAAAGGAGTGCTCCAAAAAATAAAGGGGGTCCAAAGAAACTTCCTGTGGGGAAGGGTAGAGAAAAAGAACAAATGGGCACTGGCGGCGTGGAACACGATCTATAACTCCAAGCATGCATGTTTCCTTGGGATGCAAGACCCTAAGATAATTAACAGAGAAAATGGAGCCAAATTGTGGTTGAAATGGTTAAGAGGGGAGATTCCACGGGTGAAATTATGGAAATAAAAATATGCCCCTCATTGTCAACTAAAATAACTAATAAGGTTTACAATTTAAATCTAGGGGTCAGCTATATGGAACATGGCATGGACTAACATAGAAATTATACAAAATAACAACTTTTGGGAAGTAATAAACGGAAAGGATGCCCTATTCTAGGAGGATGCCTGGAAAAAAAAAAACAGAAATTAAACAAAATAAAATGGCTGAGTCTTGAAGAAATTACAAAGAGACATGTTCATAGGGAATTCCACTAATTTTGGGCTCAAGGACTAGAAAACAACAAGTGAATAACATGGAACCTAAACATCCTCCACCTGGAAAATCTAAGAAATTCAGATATTCAAGATATTATAGAGGAACTAAATAAAAGAAAAATCGTGGAAAATGAGAACCGGGATCAAATCTGATGCGGGAAATGAGAAGGGGAGTATTGAAACCTCAAGGAAGCCAAGGTTTTCCTTTGAATTGAACTTCTCTAATTCCATGACCCATCTTGGAGAAACATATGGGCGACCTCTGATCACTTGCCAAAAATTAAAATGTTTCTATGGTTAATTTTGCACAAAAAGGTGCTAACTTGGGAGAATATTGCTAAGAGAAGGATTATAGGTCCATCATGGTGTTGCCTATGCGATAGCGAAGAAGAAATTCTTAACCACCTACTGAATACTTGTAGATACAAGGTATTTCTATGGGACTAGTTGACTATCATCTACAGAAAAACTGGTATAAATAAGGAAAGTATACAAGAAACAATTAAAAAATCAATTGTCACAATATACCAAGAACGAAGTGGTTAGCATGACCTAGAGCTCAATTCCAAGATTTATCCTCTGGTCAATCTGGAAGGAATGCAATCGTCGAATTTTCTGTGTTAAAATACTCCATGCTGCAAGCTAATGAAGAAATTTTCCGTCATATTAAGGATACCATATGTAGAAAAAGAATTCAAACCTTAGAGGAACAACCATCCCTTCAAGAAATAATAATTCTAAAATTTTTTACCTTGATTACCTGAGGGATAAGATCCTCAACCCTAGAGAAATTCATATGAGGATAGGCTCTACAGTGTGGAAAACTCCTCTGGAGGGTTTGTGGAAATTAAACTTCAATGGAGCGTCCAAAGGAAACCCAAGCAATATTGGAGCCAAAGGAATCATTCGAGACTGGATAGGTAAAATCCAAAGTTTATACTTCATCAATATGGAATAGGCCACAAATAATGTAGTGGAGTTCCAGGCCCCAAAGCATGGGCTAGAAACATTGCGGCAAGACAAAAGGGCGAATGTAATAGTGGAGGGAGACTATGCATTAGCTATCCAAGTGGCACGTATACTGAAATATGGAACTCCTATGAATAAGGTCACAATGAGTTCACGTATCACCTAGATAATCCAAAGGATTAAGGACCTCCTGGTGATCCAAGATATTTTTCTTATAGATGCATTAAATAATTACATATAACAGAGCATTTAAAACCATGAAATATAATCACATAAAACGAAGAAAAAAGAGACCATGACATGCATGAGCTCAAGACACCAAAACTTTATTATGGAGTTTGTCCAATTAAGACTACATCTCTAGGCCCCGCTCAACAATGGGGAGGCCTTCATCCATTAAGTGGTGAGAAGATGTAATATCCCCAAATGGGAAAACTGAGCAATACATGCTTGAAAAATGCATTTTTCAGAAATTTGAGTTTAAACAGAAAAATGCAGTCCATGAATCCATTAGATCTAACATTATTGAGCTTAGATCTAAGAGGATATCCGAAACAAATGACTTTTTCCTAGTTAAACATGCCTCCCATGCTCAAAACAACCCAAAAACACTAAAACCCCAAGACTGCAACACACAAAAATTACTACATAAAGATACAACGCATTTATTTGAGGGTTATACTTAGAAAATGGAGAGAAAAAACAGATCTTCTATTATATTAATCAATGAGGCATAAAAACAGAGATCTAGTCTCTTTTACATAGATCTAAGATGACCTGGCAAGGGTTTCTTGACAGAAATGATATACATGAAATAACTGCTGCAGATCTATGGCTGAATCACGTTGTATAGCTGAATCTCTGCATAAAAATGGCTAAACATGCAAAGAAATGGCTGTAGACTCTCCTATTAGCTTTCCAGGAAAAAGGCTGATCCTCCTCCTGGGAAACTAGCTCATAAAAGTGGGTTTTTAACCCCTCCCACTGCAACACCTTAAGAAATAACGCAGTTTCTGGAAGGGACTATGTTGTTTCTGAAGGAAACTACTTTTCCTAACACCAAATAGTGGAAAATACAGCTCAGAAGGCTCCTCTTAGATTTCTTAAACAATATCTCCAAGAAAGAGTAGGGAATCCTCGCATGAGAAAACCCTTGCACTAAACAGTGCAACAAACTTAGCTAAACAGCCAAAGAATGCAAGAAGTCTAAATAGACCACATACAAAATATAATCTTCAATCATGCCCCATATGGTTTCCATCTCATCCATTATATATTTTATGAGCTTCCTCACCAAGGTTCCCACCCCATTATGAGGTTGCTTCCATGAAAAGGCTCCTCCACAAAAATTACACTGTCTCCATTTGTCTTGCTCATCTTTTTATAGTGCTGTTTGATTTATTCAATCTTGACTAGATCAATCTTGACTGGATCAACCTTGACTGGATCAATCTTGACTGAATCAACCTTGACTGGATCTTCATGCCTCGTCTCCTTTCACACTCAAGGTGTCTTCATTTTTATTAGCTAGATTGATCTTCATTCACATTGAGCTGTCTTTATTTAGAATCCATTCCTCATATAATAATGTTGTTGACTTGGTCAAACTTGACTTTGTCCACACATTTTAGACCCTGTTCACACATGTGGATTCTTGACCTAGTTATTACATGATCCCTTTTCACATTATGAGGGATTTTTATTCCTACTTAAGCAACTTATGAGCTTCCTTGCCCATTTATTCATCTAACTATATTTTAAAAGAAAAATTAATATTCCTATTAGATGTATGCTAATTTAGGAATATTAGGGTCTTCCCCTCCCAAATGTTACTTGTCCTCAAGAAACTGCAAGGGTGTTGCAAAATCTCCCCTCCTCCTCTTGTGGCCTCCTCATTCAACGGTCTCCACCATTGCTTCAAGTTTTCTACAATAATTCTGTCTCCCAATGGTTCCTCCCAAGTTTGCAAGTTGGCCTTTGGTGGATAAACCAAATGGATCTCATCATGAAATAAAGGAAGGTCTATATGGAAACCTTCTTGCTGATCAATGGCCTCCTCAAGATAGAAGTGATGATAATCATGGGGAATTTCATCATCAATGAAGGACTCCCATCTCCATGCTATCATCCAAATGAAATGAATCACCTCCCAGCTTGGTAATTCATAGAAAAATTCCTCCCAAATTCTCATGAAAGGTATGTTCCAAGTGCTCCAAAAAATCATATGGCCTACCTCATAAAGAAAAAAGTGATATATTATGGTAGCCATATCCTTTCCCATGCTCCCTTTGAAACATGTAGTACAAAAAATGTGGGAAATTTCTTCCCCCAAGGACACATCCAACCAATGTGCCTCTCCTCCAACCATTTTCCCAACAAAGATAAGAGCATCTTCAGCATATGGGATCATAATCAAGGTCATGCTAGCTACCATATGTAATAAAGGAGAAGGACAATGGTCCCTCATGTGCAACCAGCGCAGTTTTACTCCTAACTACCATAGGATATGATATGACAAGTGTTTTTCCCAACACTTGTTTTCTGCCCCATCCTTCTTGCATTCTTTGAGAAGGTGTATGATGGTTGGTGTTAATGAATCACACCATGAAGAGTACATCATCTCTCCAATATCTCCCAAGGAATGACCAACATCACCATTGTTCATGGCCCAAAGTGGCCTATGAAGCCCATAAGAAAAAGTGCCCCTTCTTGGAGCAAAGCCCTACACATGAGTGTTAAGAAAATGCAAGTATATAATAAATATATCAGGATGTCTAGCAATACAATGTTTATCATACACTTGGTTTAAATCAGCAAGGTAGCTCATGGATGAGCTCCCCCTCACGCCCAATGAATAAGGAGGTGGTAATGATAACTCTTCACAAGAGCTATGTTCCTCCTCAACCAGCAAATGATCCATGCACTTCCTCATATGAGAGTGCATCTCCTCTTTGAAATTTTCCCACATGAATTCATCTAAGATAGTATGATATGTTCTAGTGAAACCAGTGGGTTTTGAAAGCAAGATCTCATAGGCTGCATTAAGTAGTTTCTCCTTGAGCTTGGAGTCTCTATCCAAATAGATCTGATCATGGGAATAAATGACTCCCTCAACTACTTTATACCTCCCATCCATCACTTGCCCATCAAGAACCTTACATGTGAAGAGGTCCTTGGAGTATTCCATCAAGATTTGCGATTCCCAATAAGGATCTAGGCTCCCCAACAATGACAACGTTGTAGAAATCTGAAATGCAGCCCCTATCCTAACATGGCTCTCCTTTTTGACATGCTTGATGCCAAAGTCACATGTTGGAGTAATATCAACACCCTTTTGTTGCCTCTTTTGCACCTGATCTTGCTCAAGAAAAGATTGAAGTAGATGGAAGTCAAACTCCCTTTGGAAAGTCCTTGTCTTCCAAAACTTCCTCAATTTTGCCCATGCATGCAAGAGTGTTGATATCCTCTTGTCATGTTCAGAAATCTCTTTTGTGGGTGAGAATATAATTGGCTATCCCAAATATATGGACTGGGCATGTGACATCATGTTCATGCCATCATAGATTTCCGAAGCCTCATTTTTTAGCGCAAATAGCTTAGTGGGAGATAGCAATGTCCATTTTAGAAAAATTCTTATCTCACCTTTGAATCCATAAAATATTCTTTGCGATGTGATAGCTTCTCCCAAAGCTCCTTCCTTAGCCAATTATGTAAATGCTGCCCATAGTTGAGAGAACACTTTATTTTTCCACCAATCAGGAGGTCTCCCTAGTGGAATGCCTCCATGTAAAGAGACATCAATGTTGGGTTTGTGTTATATTCTTTCCATGACTATTCATGCGCAGGGGGGTAATGGGGGGGTGGTAGCCCCCCTTGTCGGGGTCTGGGGCAACGCCCCAGAAATTTTTTTTTGGTCCTTATTTTACGGTGGGCGGACCCGCCCATGGTTTTGTGCATGGGTTTGCACATGGTTTTGGGGCATGATGGTTTTCTTCCCCTGGTATTTTGTAGATCCGGTCAAGGGAACTACGATTATGTTCTAATCTAGGGTTAATGGATTGGGGTTTATGTATGCTTCGGCATGTATATATATGTGTTGTAACACTAAAAGGAATATAATGAAAAATCATGCTGGTCGTCCCAATTTGGGATCCAAGCGAAAATCTCTGTGTTTACCTGTTTTATGTTTTATGCTCTCACTATTGTTTATTTTCTGTTTTAAAGATTTTTTCGTAGATAATTTATGTACAGGGTTAAAACCTACATTTGGTATCAGAGAAATTTTGGCTTCAAGGGGACGCCTTTGTTTCTGAGGGGTTTTTTGCTCGGGCCTGAGGTAGACCCTGTTTAGTGGGAGATCTGCAGGATCGATTCTTGCGGTGAAAGAAGCTGGCGAGAGGTGGGAAGATAGAGATCGAGAAATTTAATGGTCATATTTGAGTTGTGGAGGCTCAAGATGGAGGATCTGCTGATGGATAAGGACCAGTGGATTGCAGTAGATACGGGTACTAAACCAACGGCAATGTCAGATGAAGACTGGAAGAAAATGGATCGGAAGGTAAAGAGCACAATACGATTGTGTGTCTCAGATTCAGTGTTGTTGAATGTATCTGCGGAAGCTACGACGAAGACCTTGTGGGACAAGCTAGGGACTTTGTACCAATCTAAGTCTCTGGTGAATAAATTATTCTTGTAGAAAAAGCTGTATAACCTGAGGATGAAGGATGGAGACTCGGTGACAGAGCATCTGAACGCCTTCAATACTATGGTAAGCCAACTATCATCTGTTGATATTAAAATTTCATATGAAGATAAGTGCATCATTTTGTTGTGTTCTCTACCAGATTCACAGGACAGTCTGGTTATTGCAATAGGTAGCTATACAACTACCTTGAATTTTGATGACATTGTCTCAGCCTTGCTGTCAGAGGAAATGAGATAGAGAAATATGGAGGGTCAGAATGGAGATGCCTTATCTATACAAGGAAGGTACCAGAATAGAAACAATAATAAGGTTTCGAGTGGGATATCTAAATCTAGAGGGAGATCTAAATCTCCTAGAAAGTTTGTAAAGGTGTGGTGGAAATGCGGAAAGGAAGGGCACTACAAAAAGGACTGTAGATATAAAGCTCTTGAGAAAGGAAAGGGATCTGATGATGCTCCTTCTGTAGAGGCAAAAACCACCTCAGATGAAGGTGGGGATGTGTATTTGGCTTCTTCTTCAAATACACATGTAGATCATGAATCATGGTTGATTGACTCGGGTGCATCCTTTCACTTCACTCCTCATAGGGAGTGGTTCTCTGAGTATGAGAAATATGATGGCGGTGATGTCTTCTTAGGTGATGATAGGAAGGCCAGAATGGTCAAATGTGGAAAATTCAAGCTGAATCTGCAAGGTGGAAGGATTAGAACACTTCCTGGTGTTCTGCACATTCCTGCATTGGCCAAAAATCTGATTTCTATAAGCAATATGGATGATGCAGGTGTAAAAACAATGTTCGAGAAAGATGCATGTAAGATGGTTTAGGGAGCACTGGTATTAATTCGGGGATTTCAGATTGGAACTTTGTACAAGCTTCAGGGCAACACTATTATTGATAGGTGCAACAGTTCTGTGGTTCTCGAAAGTGGAGCAGAAAGCCTAGCGGTCTCTGGAGAAAAGAACATGCTATGGCATCAAAGGCTTGGACATATTGGAGAGAAGGGCCTTCGGATACTGCATGGAAATGGTATGGTAGAAGGCATGTCTAATAGCTCTCTGGATTTCGATTTCTGTGAACATTGTGTATATGGGAAGTAGAATTGAGTGATTTTTCCTTCTGGTGTTAAGAGGGAAAACAAGATATTAGAGATTTTTCACGGTGATGTGTTTGGACCTGTGTCGGTTCCATCACTGGGTAAGTCTGTGTACTATGTTTCATTCATAGATTAATTCTCAAGGAATACATGGATATATTTCTTGAGGAAGAAATCTGAAGTCTTTGACAGATTTAAAGAATTTAAGGCTCTGGTGGAAAACTAGACAGAGAAGAAGATAAAGGTGTTGAGGACAGATAATGGTGGGGAGTTTTGCAATAATGAATTTGAAGAGTTCTGTAAGAAGTGTGGTATAACACGGTAGAAGACTACTCCATACACACCTTAGAAAAACAGAGTTGCAAAAAGAATGAACAGAACGTTGATGGAAAAGGCAAGAAGCATGCTCAGTGGTACCGGGTTAGGACAAGAATTTTGGGCAGAGGCAGTGGAGACTGCATGTTACTTGGTTAACGGATCACCTTCATCAGTGTTGGAGGATAAGACTCCACATGAGGTATGGACTAGTAAGAAACCCTCTCTTTCACATCTAAGGGTATTTGGATGGGATGCATATGTGCATGTTCTAAAGGAGAAAAGGAACAAGTTGGATAATAAATCTGAACGATGCATCTTTATTGGGTATAAGGATGGTTTAAAGGGTTACAAGCTTTGGAACCCAGAAACAAGGAAGGTTGTTTACAGTCAAGATGTGGTGTTTAGATAGGTGAAAGATATTCTTAAACATGAATTCCTACCAAAGGAACCTGAGAAGAGAGAGTTTGAGCTAAAGGAGGATGAATCTGACTCTACAATAGAAGAAGACTCAGAAGAGAAAGAGCCACAAACTCCAGCTGTTAGAAGATTAGTTCAGGAAAGAAGATAACCAGAAAGGTATAGTCCATCTGCTTTCTGTTCAAATTTTACTTTAACTATAACTGATGATGATCCCAGAACCGTCAGGGAGGCAGTAGATTCAGAGGATGGAAAACTCTGGAAGGAGGCCATGGTTGATGAAATGGCATCTTTGCATAAAAATGAGGCATGGGATCTAGTGGAGTTGCCGGCTGGAAGGAAGCCCATCGAGAGAAAATGGGTGTTTAAGAAGAAGATGAATGTAGAAGTCAAGGTGGAGAAATACAAAGCTCAGTTGGTAGCAAAATGTTATTCCTAGGTGCCAAGAATTGATTTTGGTGATATTTTTTCTCCTATTTCCAAAGTTACTTGTATTAGATTACTTTTATCTGTTGCTGCTGCATTTGATTTTGAGGTAGAACAGATGGATGTGAAGATAGTGTTTCTTCACGGGGATCTGGAAGAGGAGATATACATGAAACAACCTAAAGGCTTTATGGTGAAGGGGAAGAAAGTGCTGGTATGCAGGTTAAAGAAGTCTCTATATGGGTTAAAACAGTCACCAAGGATGTGGTATCAGAAATTTGATACCTATATATGGGGACTTGGCTTCACCAGAAGCAAGGAGGATCACTGTGTTTATTTTAAATTAATTGGTGACCGTGTTATTTATTTGGTCGTGTATGTGGATGATATGTTGTTGATTGGAAATGACAAAGAAATTATCCAAGATTTGAAGACCTAGCTGTTCTCCAAATTCGACATGAAGGATCTTGGTGCTGCAAACTATATTTTGGGCATGGAAATTAAGAGAGATCGGGAAAAGAGGAAGCTATGGTTAAACCAGAGGAAGTATGTCGAGACTATATTGCAGAAGTTAAATATGTAGGATAGTAAACTGGTGAATGTTCCAATTCCTGTAGGTACAAAGATGTCTGCTGAATAGTGTCCCAAGACACAAGAAGAAGAGGAGGATATGTCTCGTGTTCCATATGCAAGTGTAGTAGGTAGCCTGATGTATGCAATGGTCTATACTAGACCAAAAATTGCACTTGCAGTGGGAGTATTTAGCAGTTTTATGTCAAACCCAGGGAAGGAGCATTGGACAACAGTGAATTGGGTTTTCAGATATTTACGTGGCACTAGTGATTATGGCTTGTGCTACCAGGGAAGACCAGGATTGGAAAGAGTGTTGGACATTCGTTCTTTTGTTGACGTAGACTGGGTTGGAGATCTGGACCAAAGAATATCTACAAGTGGGTATGTGTTTAGCCTATTTGGAGGTGCAGTCAGTTGGATGAGTAAAATACAGTCTGTAGTGGCTCTTTCAACTATAGAGGCAGAATACATGGCGGCCACTCA
Organism: Pinus albicaulis; assembly: GCA_034641835.2. Taxonomy (NCBI): domain Eukaryota; kingdom Viridiplantae; phylum Streptophyta; class Pinopsida; order Pinales; family Pinaceae; genus Pinus; species Pinus albicaulis. The sequence goes on from CM076582.1 coordinate 249,718,316, forward strand.
CGCAAGCAAGGAAGCAGTTTGGTTACAGATATTTTGTTCAAGTATGGGGTTGGTGCAGGAAGCTATAAGGATAAACTGTGATAGCCAAAGTGCAATTTTCTTGGCTAAGAACCCTACTTATCATTCAAAGACAAAGCACATTGATGTTCAATATCACTTTGTGAGATATATGGTTGAAGCTAAAAGGGTGTTGCTGGTAAGGGTGGACACTTTGGAGAATGTTGCAGATGCATTGACAAAGTATGTGAGCACTCAGAAGTTCTCTTGGTGTAGAGAAACAATGGGTGTTGCAAATTTGGGCTAATGACTAAGCTCTCCTGTGGCCCCCTGCGGAAAGAAAACAACAAGTGGGAGAATGTTGGGTTTGTGTTATATTCTTTCCACAACTAGTCACACGCAGGGGGGGTAGGTGGGTCACAAGAGGAGTGGTAGCCCCCCCTGTTGGGGTCCGGGGCAGCACCCCAGGAAATTTTTTTGGTCCTTATTTTCCGGTGGGCGGACCTGCCCATGGTTTTTTGCATGGCTTTGCACATGGTTTTGGGGCATGATGGTTTTCAGCCCCTGGTATTTTGTAGATCCAGTCGAAGGGAACTACGGTTATGTTCTAGTCCAGGGTTAATGGATTGGGGTTTATGTATGCTTCGAAATGTATATATATGTATTGTAACACTAAAAGGAATATAATGAAAAATCAAGTTGGTCATCCCGATTTTGGATCCAGGGGAAAATATTTGTGTTTATCTATTTTATTTTTTATGCTCTCACTATTGTTTTTTTTTTTTTTTAAGATTCATTCGTAGATAATTTCTGTACAGGGTTAAAACCTACAATCAAGGCATAGAGCAGGATGTGTATGTGTGTGGACAGATTTGTCCTTGCCTTCCTTTCATAGATCCTCTTTCCTTCTTTGTGTATCAACCTCCTAAAATAAAGAGGGGTGTATTCTCCTCATCATGTGATGCTTTCCCTCCCCTTTTCCTTCTTCTATCTTCAATATCTCACCATTTTATAATGATGGCACATGCTGCACATAGATTGTGCCATGATCTCCATATGTGAAATTCTTTGGAACTCCTTGCAAGATTGCAAGAGCTTCCATCCTTGGAGAAAGTGCTCCATCTTCCTCTTCATGAGGTACTGGATGTGCTCTTGTCATGAATGCGTTAGCCTTCTCTTCCTCCTCTTCAATAATTGAAAATGCCTCATCATCAATAAGAGACTTTAGATCTTGGTCTTCTTTTGAAGGAGGAATCTCCATGTCTTTCTCTTGAGAAGAAAGCTCTTCATGCAATGGGTACTTTTCCCTTGGAAAGATATCATACAAGTTTTCATCCCCTTCAATTATTTTCTGAAATGGAGCTGAGTTTATGGACCCTTCCAACCCATGCAAAACTTTTGTTTAATGTGGTTTGATAAGCCCCTTAGAAAGTGTTTCATAATATTTTTCAGCAAACCTTTCCACTATTCTTTGAATGAAATTTTCATAAGTAAATGTATTTGCATTATTTAAGGAAAAAGATTCAAACAACCACCAAGCATAAGCCTTACCCTCAACATGTAGCATTGCTACTTTTATGGCTTCCTTTTCTGAAACTTGATGTTGTTGCACATAGGTGTCTAGCTCCTTCACGCAAGCCCTAATTGGACATTTAGGTGATCCATCAAAAGTAGATAGAAAGAATCTATCCACGCCATGCTGATTGCTCCTTATGCTTCTTTTTCTTTGATATTGTAAAACCCTTGGAATTTCAAGTGATATTTGAACTCCTTAGATTGATCTTCATACTCCTGCAAATAATCACCAAGAGTCTCTTCCTTTGGCACATCTCCTTTCTTCTTCTTCTTCTTCATGAAAAAGTGGCTGATAGAGCGTTGTAAATCTGATGATGTGGCTGAATGCTCAAACCCATAAGATGAGGAATTAGAGCTTTCCTCATGTATAGATCTTGCAGATCTTGTTGAGGGACTTCCATGTCTTTCCATCCTCATTTCTTTGTTGTCTTTGCTTCTACCCTGCAGAGATTGAAAGAGAAGTTTTGAGAACCTCTTCCCTCCAGAAAATAAGGGTTTTCTTTGATCTCTCTTGCAGATCTTCTCCTCCCCAAGAGAAGACTCCATGATGGATGAAGAACATAGGCTGAGCCAACATTAAGGCTTTGATACCACTGTAATATCCCCAAATGGGAAAACTCAGCAATACATGCTTGAAAAATGCATTTTTTAGAAATATGAGTTCAAAAATAAAATTTCAGCCCATGAATCCATTATATATGACATTATATCTAAGAGTATATAAAAAAAAAATGACTTTTACCTAGTTAAACAGGCCTCCCATGCTCAAAACAGCCCAAAAACACTGCAACCCCAAGACTGCAACACAAAGAAATTACTGCATAAAGAGAAAACGCAGTTATTTGAGGGTTACACTAAGAAAATGGAGATAAAAATCAGATATTCTATTATATTAATCAATGAGGCTTAAAAATAGAGATCTAGTCTCTTTTACATAGATCCAAGATGACCCGGCAAGGGTTTCTTGACAGAAATGATATACATGAAATAACTGATGCAGATATATGGCTAAATCATGTTGTATAGCTGAATATCTACATAAAAATGGTTTAACATGCAAAGAAATGGCTGTAGACCTCCTACTAGCTTTCCGGGAAAAAGGTTGATCCTCCTCCTGGGAAACTAGCTCATAAAAGTCGGTTTTTAACCCCATCCACTGCAACACCTTAATAAATAACGTATTTTCTGGAAGGGACTACATTTTTGTTGAAGTTAACTGCCTAGCCTAACACCAAATAGTGGAAAATGTAGCTCAGAAAGCTCCTCTTAGATTTCTTAAACAAGATCTCCAAGAAAGAGTAGGGAATCTCCGCATGAGAAAACCCTTCCACCAAACAATGCAGCAAACTTAGCTAAACAACCAAAAAATGAAATAATTTTAAACAGACCACATAAAAAATATAATTTGCAATCATGCCCCATATGGTTTACATCCCCTCCATTATATAGTTGATGAGCTTCCTCACCAAGGGTCCCACCCCATTATGAGGTTGCTTCCATGCAAAGGCTCCTCCACCAAAATTATGTTGTCTTCATTTGTCTTGCTCATCTTTTTACAGCACTATTTGATTTAGTCAATATTGACTCGATCAATCTTGACTGGATCAAACTTGATTGGATCTTAATGCCTTGTCTCCTTTCACACTCAAGGTGTCTTCATTTTGACTTGCTAGATTGATCTTCATTCACATTGAGATGTCTTTATTTAGAATCCACTCCTCATATAATAATGTTGTTGACTTGGTCAAACTTGACTTTGTCCACACATTTTAGACCATGTTCACACATGTGGATGCTTGATCTAGTTATTACATGATCACTTTTCTCATTATGAGGGATTTTTATTCCTACTTAAGCAACTTATGAGCTTCCTTGCCCATTTATTCATCTAACTAGATTTAAAAAAAATATTAATATTCCTATTAGCTGTATGCTAATTTAGGAATATCACAAAAGAAGAAGTACAAGAAAAATTTCATAAACACCCTTATACCTCCAATTTGGAAAATGGACGAAAAATGGATACAGTTGTTGCATAAAAAGATAGCACTATCATATTTCTGTCACCGAGAGGTGTAAAATCCATATAAAATTTTTCCAATTGGTACAATAGACAATTATGGGCCCTCTGAAAATGTGTCTCAGATCATGGTTCCACTACCTCCTTGAATGGCTTAGGGTTCCACTGCCTCGAACTGCATGCTCTCTAGTACCTGTTATGCCTATTATGCTAATTGAAACTAGGCCTTAATTACTGGTGGCGCGCAGAAAAACCCATGAAAATTGTTGGTGGTGTGATGGTGAAGTTGTTTGGCTTGCTAAACGGAGGTCGAGGGATCAATCCCGACCCCGCTTATTTTGGAGCGCTATTATATATGTTATAAAATTGGGTTGGACGGGTCAACCGTCGGTGGCACGTCTCTTCATTCTTTGTCACTGAGTTACATGGTAAAGGTGGTTGGGGGAGTGCGGGGTCATGGCCCACCCCCCATATTTAATATATTTTTTTCTTTAATATAGTTTGGGGAGGGGTGAGGGTCATGGCCCGCCCCTTTATTTATATTTTCTGTTTTTAAAAATAAACAGCCCCAAATATTCATTTTAATGGATTTTGGGGGATATTAAAAAAAATAACCATCCCACAAATTTTCCCAGAAATTGGTCGGATTCCGGCGCTGGAACATTGCAAAATTGTTTCCTCCTTAACCTGCCACATCACTAAGTCAACCCAAAAACTTTGACCAGCTCTAAATTTCACATACTAACTCGGTTTGACGCGCCATTTGCACCATTGCGATCAGGACGACGATATATTCAACTTGAAACTCATTTTGCCACATTTCTACCACTTTGAATTTTGAGAATTTTCCCTTGCCACTGGTGTATGTAGATCCACCTAGATCAATCCTCCCAACTGAGGAGCTTTTGGACCACCAAAAGCAATAACACATCCAACACAAATTTTGTGTTCTTTCCAAACCACACTTTCAATCACCTGTACGTAAATCTAGTACATCCCTTACAATAATTTACAAAACATACATAACTCAACCAACCCACACTTTCCAAGATTTTATAGCACACACTCTTTGGTCAAGGATTATATAACAGAAGCAATACCCAAACTACACACGGAGGCCAAACATCAATGTTGCTTTAGGAAGTGATGGAAAACACATCATCACTTTTACTTTTATTTCCAATGTATGATTTACAAATTGTGGCTACAACAAGCTACTACATCTAAAAAAACCACCTTTTAATTAATAAAGCAGACCACCATGAATTTGGTGGATTCATTTTTTGAACATTTTCACCTCTCGGTTCCTCTATCGATGCTTTCTGGGTTTGGATCATCTGACACGTGGCTTGTTGGTGTCCACCTCACTGCAATAACTACAAAAATTCTTCCTCCTCCAAACTTTCTGGATTGTTTTGGAACGCTTTCTCTTGATGTGCCTCTAATAAGTGCTCATGGGTCCCTCACTATCACTAGGATGTGATGAGGCGCTCTCATCATCTGTCATTGGTGGGTCACTGGCTATTTTGGATAATTCCCTAACTTCCTTCCTGACATACCCAAGTCCTGCATGACGGGGTAATTCTTCTACTTCGATATGGTTTATTATTCCTTGGTCATTAATGTTGAGGCCCTTTCCTTGATACCCCATATTCTTCAACAGTCTGGATCCAATACCTATAGTATGTTTTTCAAAAGAAGTGAAATCTTCATCATGAAAAGTATGTGAAATAAAAGAAACACTTTTTACATCAAGGGGGTTATGTTGCAGCTTCTCCAAGGCCTCGTCCTTAGCTCGCAACTAGGGTAGAAACTTTTGTTTCTCCTTTTCTACTTCCTATAGGAGTCTCCTTAGCTTAGTATTATCTTCTTGAATTATTTGATTGATCTCCTCAAGTTCCTGGAGCCGTGCCGCATTGGGAGACATTTTCATCTTTGCTACACTATGTGTTGAAATTTTTGCTTCATCACCCAAATCTGAACCCAAATCGATGGGTCCATCTCCCACAATTCCAAGAGTTGCAATCCTTCTTTCATCACCAAAATTTGATCCCAAGTCAATTTTGTTGGCATTATGATGCAGAGTGTTGTCCTTGATGGCAACCCACTGAATGAAGATGAAGACATACGACTGTTGACATGTGTTGTCCTTGATGGAAATCCACCTGATGAAGTTATGTTTGATAGAATATGTTCTTGATGGAGGAAATCTGATGTATCTACAGTATGTACAGAAGGCAATGAAGAAAGGATGTCAGCATGTGCTAAATCTTGATGAAAAGAGTATGTCTCTTGGCATACGCGGATTTACCTAAGGGAAGTCACGTATGCACGCGAGATTAGACGTGCCAAGTCGTGTATGGGCAAAAATTCTCTTAAAATGCAAAACTAGGGGTAACCACCATGGTATTGACCCATTGTATTGGGTAATGATTCGTTTAAATGACCCCGTCCATGAATACCATCGGAAGTAATGTGGTTTGGCTCATGGTATTGAAATTGAGTAAACCTATATAAGGAGAAGAATTTCATTGTGCAAAACATAAGAGTGGGTGCAAGATGTCTGAGCTTGAATGAATACTTCTCTCTGAAGTACATCTGAATGGAAAGGGTTACAATTGAATGATAGATCTGAATGCATGATGCACCAATGAGGAAGAAGGGGATCTAGATCTGAAATGTGCTTGTATTTGCTAGATCTGTTTATGGAATGATCAGATCCAAGAAGAGGCGAACATCTGTTTGAAGTGAAGGGTTAAATCTGAGTGAAGTATTTGTTCTGAAGGAATGCAATGACCTAAAATCTCTGAAGAACCATACGCTAGTTCGCCGAAGAGGAAGCGCGTATATACGCGGCTTCGCTGAAGAAAAAGTGCGTATGCGCAATTAAATTGGTTCTGTAATTTGTGCAGAGGTATACGCTTGTTTTTGTGAACAGAAGCGCGTATATACGCGACATCAGTGAAAGAAAAGTGTGTATGCAAACTAGGGTTTGCTGAAGTCTGTGGTAAGAAATGTCTAATCTAATCTGTTGTGTTGCTGCTATCTGTATTCTACTGTTCTGAGTTGTCTGTATCAGTTTGGTTGTATGGTTGAGCTTGAAAGTATGAAGAGGGTCCAGTCTGAAAATATAATGAAACGTGGCCTGCAAGTGTTGTTCTATTGAAGTTGTTGGATCCAGTGTTAAAATTGATGAAACGTGGTCCATAGAGGTGCTGAGGGTTGTAGCCTTCAGTCAGGGGGTTGTAGCTCCCTTCCAGGTGAAGCTGGTAAACGAGGTCAGGGGGTCGTAACTCCCTTCCAGGAGAGGCTGGTAAACGAGTCAGGGGGTTGGAGCTCCCTTCCAGGAGAGGCTGGTAAACGAGCGCAGGTGAGTGCCTGCATGCTGGTAGGAGTCTGCACCAGCACATATGTTGTAAGATGTTTTCTCTATAATAAAAGATTGAAGGTTGAGCAAAGGCAGCGGTGGTTTTCTCCCGACTTGGGTTTCCACCTAAAAATCCTGGTGTTCATGTGTGATGCTTTGTGTGATGGCTTGCTCTGCTCTTACTATTCATGTTTACTGTTTATTAAACATCTGATGAATGACTGATGAAATGTTTTAAGTGAAGATCTAATAACATAATTAGATATCTGTGTATACGCGAGTTTCATAAAGGGTATCCGCGTATATACGCGAGTTTGCTTCAGGAAAGTAGCGTATGGGTTTTAGAAGAAAGAAAAAGTAAAATT